>JANHFX010029351.1:0-34281 GCA_027560015.1 Chloroceryle amazona | reverse complement strand
AAATTAAATATTTAAAAATTAGAAATAAATTATAGTATTTAAAAAATAAAAAGCTCATTGGACTTTTAAAAGGTTACTTGTAGGAATAGGACAATAACAGTACAAAGTTGGAGAGTATGGCTAGAACTATTACAGCTTTTTTTCAGAACTCTTCTGTGCACATT
This sequence comes from Chloroceryle amazona, assembly GCA_027560015.1. NCBI lineage: Eukaryota > Metazoa > Chordata > Aves > Coraciiformes > Cerylidae > Chloroceryle > Chloroceryle amazona. Next base: position 34,117 of record JANHFX010029351.1, on the reverse strand, counting down.
GGTTATGGTACTGTAGTTAAAAATAATCTTCTGCTGTGATCAGGGCTTTCACCTTTTCTGAATTATCGTCCCAACCTTCTTGGATGAGCAATAAGGATAATAACTTTACACTAGCTCCCACATTTTTTGGCATACTATTTTACCTAGCATTTATAAAATCCTTCCATAATTTATGATAAAAATGTATTTATATGTTTTCCCTGAAGTGTGAGGGGAAACATTACATTCACTAGCATGAACTGTTTATTGAATAAATCGCAGGTAACTGTGAAAGACAGTGGCTAAATTTCTGCTGAGAGAGAGGCTTTGCTAGCAGGCAGAAATTAACGCCAGGTTTCCAAGGGGCTTCCAGTTTTGCCTGGCAGTATAGGGGTTGAGGGTGCCAACCTAAGGTAAAAATTGTACTTGTACGCATAGCATATCAGCACTGCACCTACAGGTGTTATCCAGGATGGTGTTACATTTGTAGCAGGTCTGGTACTGCAGTCAGTTTAGTTGTGCTGTCTTGATTAGGACTCGACTCTCCATCACTGCTGGAAGGCCTGTACGGGACGGGAAATAGGAATTGTGACAGATGCTGTCTCAGCGCCTCCACGCGCATCACCAAACAGAGTGTTCACGACCCCAGCACTAAGACAGACAGACAAAAGCATCGTGGAAAAATGTACTGTTTCCTTGAAGTAATCATAAACACATCTAGGAGCACAATATAGCAAGCATTGCAGTAGGGTGTTTGAAACTGTGAATTGTATTTCCCAAAGATAATGCAACAGTTTATTTCCTGCTTTAGTTAAAATGCTTTTCCTCAGCATCAGTTGCTGCTACATTAGCCCCAATCATTTTTCAAAGGCGTAACTTGGAACAAGTCAGCAATAACAGTTACATATTGTTTTCAAATAAGATGCCATTTTCCTTTCCAGAAGGCACCAATGGGTTTTTAATGTGTAACATTTGTTTAAGAAAACCCTCAGATGCTTCCATGACAATTGCAAAGGAAGAAAAGAGACGAAAACAAACCCAAAGAAAAGGCAGAAAATATAAAGAGCAAATGAAAGATCCAGCTTCCATCATAACTAATTCATCTTGGGTCCTGGTCTTTTTTATACAAAAAGTAATTGGCAGATACCATTTTGTAATGGATGGAAAACTGGGAAGGGAGCAGTTCCCAAGTGACAGAGCAGCCATGCTTCCTCTGATCAACCTGTAACTTGTAATAAGACTGTCCTCAAAAATTTCTCCTAGAAGAGGGATTCCCCACACAGCTACAGATCAAGGGATCCTTCCTCATTATCCTCCAGAAACTATGACCAAACTCCCTGAGGAAAAAAAAAAAAGCCGAATAAAACATAACGAAATGCATCTAGTTCTTAGTCTAGAGTAAGTCCAGCTGCATTTTTCTCTTCCTCCAGCAAGTGAGAGAAATGCTTTTTGGTTTCTGCCTCATTTCCTACCTGTATGTATGAGAGCTGAATACTAGAGATAATTGTAAAAGCTAAAGGAGACTTCAAAGCAGAATTATTGAGTAATAATCATGTTCTCACTCACAGCAATGTTGTGAAAAATCACGTGCTTGTAATTTTGAAGGGATTTTGTGCCTAGGATGGGACCGAATAATATCAGCCAGACTTATGGATGTCCTCTGATGGCTTTATGTTTGTTTAACCTGTGAAATTCCCATTAGTTTAAATGGAGGCAGGATTTCAAGCTCTGCAAATCATACTTACCTGAGAAACATACATAGACTTTACTACAGGACAAGTGTACGTTTAGTGTGCCTCCCCACGTACAGTGCACTCACTACATGGCAATGCCAGCACAGGAGCTGCTGGCACAGCTTTCTGTAACTGCACAGTCCCTGCACTGCTATAGCCAGACCATGCTGCCTCCTCGGGCATTTCTTTCCTGAAGCTTTGCCTGATAGTGTTTTAATTCTTCACACCACAGGAGATTGTTGCACAGTTTAGTAGGTAGTACTATGACTTTTTTTTTTTTTTAAACTCCTGACATTCATCCTAAATTTTACTTTCCTTAACTTAATTCTGTTTTCTACAATTAATTATTTTTTCTCCATGATGTTAAGGTGTTCCTTTTTTATTCTAGATAAAAGCAACCTATTACCAACTAGAAATTTATTTCTTAGCTGGAGAGACCTAGTCTTGAGCAGATATAGCTAATTATGGATTGTACATAGGGGTCCACCAAAAGTTTCTGCTTGATTAACTACCCCTGCAGGGATGATAATTGCCGTTACACATGAAAGTATCAAGTGCAGAGGAGAGGCAGGGCCCCTCCAGCAGCATACAGGGCAGCACTGATGGGCTCCAAGAACAGCTCTGTGCAGTCCCCCAGGCTGGGAGAGAAGAGGGAACTGTGTCCCAACTCTTTAAAACACTGGAGGCCAAAACAGACCCATGAAATACACTGCTGGAGGGTCCACAGTTGGATGATGATCTTCCCGGGCTGTTGTACCCCACTACAGAAATAGGGAAATGTACCTATTTGAATCTAATTCCTAAGAGGAATGAATGGGTTATATTCTGACTTTGCATTGGCTTAACTCAGGAGCTGCTCAAATAATCCTGTGGAAGCAACAGCAGAAGTAAAAGGCAGCTCAGGCTGAGGCGATGTGTGCTGCCAGGTTTGATTTTACTTAATTATTTTTCCACCAGGATGCTTAAATATCAATCATAACAGGTACTAACAGAAGACTCCAGAAGCCTTTTCCAGTTGTTCTGAGCTGCAGTATCCCAACGCTTGTCTCATAATTCACTTTTAGCTTTAGGCACTTTAATGTTAATAGGCTCATTTGAGCAAAGGGCTTATTTGAAATCCATATTGGAAAAAAGTGAACATAAGGGTGCTAGTGCCAAGCTGTAAACACATTTCTACAGCACATTAAATCAATACTACTGCCTTTCCTTGGAGAGTGGGCCAACGAAGCCACATGTGCAAGACATGATGATGGAACCTGTTCAGCTTATTACAGGACCAGTAGTAAAGACTGCAACCATACCACCCTGATAAGCCTCATTTTGACATACCCCAGTCTGGCCAAATCTTAGACCATTTGCTTTCAGCTTGTCATACACTGACTACTGGAAAAGAATAGAGAAATTTTTTTTGAAAGTATGTGGAAAAAAAGGGGTAGGAGTCAAAGAAAAGAGTGAAAGAGGGTGATAGTTTATTGTTTCACCATCCAAAATAGTTTGTTGTGTTGTGATGTGTTGTGTTGATAGTGTCATTCACATACAAGCTGAGATACGAACACTGCTGCTTTTTCCTGTAGTCACCCACTTAAATTTCAGCCTGTGAGTAGTCCTGTCTCTCAAAATGTTCATGAGCTAGCTGGCCTCCTCTGGACTGGGGCTAAAGTTACTAACTTTACGAACCTACATTGATCTGGATGAACAAGCAGCACATTGTAGGGAGAGGAGCAATGAGAAAAATGTACAATGAAAATGGAAAGGTATTACGAGCATTGTGTGGGTGAGGCATGAGGATGAGCAAATGGGAGAGGCAGGAAAGGTGATGCCTGTCTACATCTTCCACTAGTACAGAACTCTGTACGGCAATAATGGTGCTACACTTGCATAAATTAAAGAGTTATGCTTTTGGAGCATTAAGTCCCTGAAAATGATTTATATTTTGTGTTTATGTAAAACCTGTCATTGACTATTAAATGTAAAGTTACCATTGCCTGAATAGGTGCTCGAGTCATAGAAACCTTAGTGCAGTTGGAAGCCGACAGCTGGCAAAGCTGTCTCATAAAAACTCTCTAACATGCATTAGACTGTGCACAACTTTAAGTGAGAGAAAAGAAGAAAAGCCCTGTGTCCCATTTATAAGGGAAGAACTTGAGACTTCGAAGGAATTAAAAAGGGGGATTTCAAATGTTCTTTTAAAGGTTTTCCTTTTCAGATCAAAGAGAGTGAAGCGTGCTTTTTGCCTCCCTGCCCCTAATGCAAGATGTTCCTGTATATATCTTCCCTGTGTGACTGCCAATACCTATTTAAAGGAGGCGGAAAAGATTTCCAAATAAAACACTGAAAGGCAAGTGCCAGGTCACCAGCAGGGCCTGCCCAGGTCCTAACCTGGCACCAATTATCCATCTTTCTCATGTGGTGCCCGAACAGATTCTCCATCCTATGACTGGGCATAGGAAAAGGCCAGCTTTTTTCCTCTCCCATTTTACTTTGTGGGTAGGGTTTTTAGAATTGTTTTTAAACTTTGTACTAGCTATTTTTCTGTTTGTACCTTCCCTCATCTCATTGCTTTGTTTCACTTATTTACTCACTGGGACAGAAATGGATTGAGCTGGGACAGGCAGTAAGGGAGTCCATATCTGTGAATAGAAACCAAACTCTTTCACCTCATAAGGTTAGCAATTCACTGCATCATCATAAAACAGAGATATCGTTACCCTTAAATCTTGTCTTTTGGAAAGCAAGGAAGGAAACACAGAAACACAAAGCACATAACACGAAACCAAAAATCCACAAATATCTCATACTAGCAGGGCAATACACTCCCAGGTGTCCCTGGTGAGGAATGCCCATAATCCTAACAATGCATTCATCAATAGCCTGTTACTAGGCAGTCCTCTGCAGGGGAAATGCTGTCACCTGATGAAATAAAGGAGGTATCTTGGCATGGGCCATGGAAACTTTTCTTTCCCCAATGACTACCCCCTATCAGTATCATCTAGGGGAAGAAAATCGCATGCAGGTCAGAGGCAGCAAGAGCAGGGGCCTCTGATTGCAACTTATCTCTCAGTATACCCTGGCCATATGTTGCTGCCTACCTTAATCCATTTACTTCATCAGGGAGGCAAGAGTGTATTTTCTCCCCCTTCGTGGGTTCTGTACAGCATGAATTAGTGAGCTGGCTACACTACAGTAAGATACATCCTAGCTTCCATCTTCTATCCACCAAAACTGCCATTATCTGAAGAGAGACAAGAGTGTAGCGTGAAAGATAAAAATCTCACATGCCAGCTGTTGATAACCAGAAAGTGGTTCTGCCTGGCTGCCTCTGTGGGTTATGTCAGCCCAGCTAATCCCCTCAACACAGTACTAGCTGTGTAATACATTACCTTTCACAACTCCTAGTTTCTTAATATATTGACTGCTTCTTCCAGGACATTAGGCCCATTTGCTTTTATAGCTAGGATGTGTAACCAACTTCATTTGATAAATTTTGAAAGGCAACTCAGAAGCTTCTTTATCTGCCTTTTTCCAAGCATGCTTCAGTATTACAGGGTCCATTATAGTGAGTTTGCATCATCCTCCTATCTACAAGATATAAGAGATTTCATCCACTGCAAAGCCTTTATAATAGTCTAACTTCTTGAATGGATGGCAATATATTTCATTACTTAATAAGTCTGCATTTTAAAGCTGCCAAAAGCTTCACAAAAAAACCCCCAGAACAGTCTGGTGTGGCTCTGAAGTTGCTTTTTTCAGATTCAAATTCAGGCTTTGCAGAGTACCAACTGCACAGACACATAAAATAAATAACTTCATGATTACTCGATTTTCTTCTTTCATTCCACCAAGTTTTTTCCCTTGATGTCAGCCTCTGACACAGGGATGATGACTTTTCATCAGTACCTACTAACATGAGAAAAGGCATCCTGTTTGCCTGAGGTGACATTCTGATGCTCTCCGTTACTGACAGCAGACTACATTCAGTGTAACAAACACTAATTTAGCATCATTATTCCTGATTCTCAGTGCAGCAAATGAGATCAAAATCTGCTCTGGTGAGTTCACACTCAAAATAAGATACTCAGTTGATTATTATTGGCAAATGAAACAGCTTAGACTGCCATAGCTTCCTTTTTTTCTCCTCTTGTACTATCGAAGAATGGCACTGGTAGATGATATAAAGGTCTCGGTGGGTTTGTCAGGTGCAAAACATTTCAAATAACCTCCCAAAACTTTAAACAGTTGACTTATTTGTGGCACATAAAAAGACATGATATAGAAAATAAATATTGGGGTTGTATCTCACCATCAAGTCCCCAAAGCTTAATAAAGGAGTCTGCTTGCTGTTTGCTTTTCTGCAGTATAGCCTTCTGGAAGTACATTAGTTCCTCATCAATCTGCAGTTTCTCTCAGAATGTTCCCCAGTGGCATTGCCAATAGCATTGTGGAGAGAAGAGAAATGGCCGCAGGGATTTCAGAACAAATCCTTTGCAGGGAAGATAATAATTTACAATAATGTACATTTATTTACTTCTGCTGTAATTGCTACAGCTGCTTTATTGACACTAATTAATTAAGCCTCATTTAATTAATTGTGTTCTCCAAGGAAGCTGGTGTTGACATTTTGCAGCTGGTACTTGAGAGGGGAGCTGTGGAAGGCAGAGGTCTTGACAGTGTCCCTGGTTTGAAGGCCTCTAGCTCCCCATACCCCTGCCAGTGCCCATGGACTACATTGGGCTGAGCAGCTGGAACACGCTGGATCTGAGCCTTCAGCCTTCCCCAAACTGCCAAAAAAACTTCAAATGGAGAAATAAAAATTCAAAACCTGAGCTGACTCTAAATAAACCCCAAACCCAGAAATGGGTATGTAGATAGCATACCTTGTGTTTCCTTTTAGTGCTCTCAGTGAGACCTCCTCCTCTATTTACTCAGAGTTATTTAAACTCCCTTAGGTCAAACTGAGATGTGATGGGACAAATCTGGTCTTGTTCTGGATCAACTTAATCTCAGCCCCACATGTCTGACTTGCACATCATTCCTGCGTGAGGCTGCACGCCTTGTTTTACACAGATGGGCAACCATGCATACAAATGCTCCTATAATTTATACCAGAGTTGCTGAACTGTTTATATAGGCAACTTTCCATCTATTCCTAACACTCCACATCCTACAGAGGTGTTTTCTCTTGTTCCCAAAATATTATTCTTCATTAATTAAATTTTGGTAAAACAGCTATACCTTTGAGAGCTGGAGATTCTTTATCTCCTAACAGGCTCTTTGTGGTTAAGGAAAAAAAATCCAATATTTTCCACCATTACCTACTAATTTCTTGTCAAAATGGCATATGTTTACCACCTCTCACTGATGCTTTGAGATGAGTTTGGCAGTAAAGCCTTTGCCAACAACAATATCACAAGGAAAAACTGCACATTTCTCCCTGAAAGCTACTTTAAAAAACACTTTCTTTAAAGAAATTTCTTTTTATCATTTTGTAGCTTAGACATCCTGCTCCCAGTCTAGCTTTACTGATTTCAGCACCATTACACCAGGAATGAATGTGACTTGCTTGATTGTTTTTGGTGGCATGATGTCGCATGCATTTACTATATCCTTGGCAACAGCAAGGCTGCCCTATGGCCATTTAGGAAGAAACAAACAGAGCGAATCAGAATAAGCCATAGTCCCTGCAAAAAGGGGGAAGAAGAAAAGAAAGAAAGAAAGGAACAGCCTCGGAGTGGGGTCTGGGAAGATTAGGCACTGGTTTGAAAACAATGATGCAGTGAACTGAAATCCAAAAGATTACTTGCCTACTTTTTAGCTGCATCAATAGTCATTTCTCTGCTAATTACCTTCCCTTTTGTGGCATGGGTGCCATTAGCAGTATCATTGCAGTGGCACTGATGCACCCCTGACAGTCCAAGGGTATACATGGGCTGAAGCTCACACAATGCATGTGTTTGGGGTATATGCCATGGGATCGGCCACCAGGCAAATTTCAGGAATGAGTCTCAATGCCTGAGGTTATTTTGTTCTGCTTGCAAACATCTGATCTCTCAGATTTTGGGGGTTGGGGGAAGGGAAAAAAACCACTGCATGTCATTCTCTTTAGGGCTCCACATAAAAATCATACCAGTGGTATTGACAGCAGCATGGTAGCTTTCCCAGGTTCAAATCCTTTCCTGTTCCTGCTATTCATCCAGATGGAAAGGTTCTCCAAACAAACACCTAGTACAGTGAAAGCACGTGAGAGTTCGCTTCCAGCCACTTCAGTTTCTAGATATTTATCTTACTTTTTTTCTGTTAGCAAGTCTGTCCTTGAGGGGCATAACTAGAGGTTTATTAGAAATGCAAAAGAACCTCTCTTCCCATCCATCCTGTTTCACTTAGTCTTTCCTGCAAAGCAAATTATCAGCAAACACTTGTCAACATTTGATTGCTGTAACACGGGTGATTAAAAGAAATACAAAATATTTGGGGTTTCTGAATGTTTTCTGTACCCAGAGTGCCACTTCCATTTGAAATTCACTGCTGTTATCTGAAGCCCACAGCTTATAACAAAAAGGTCTGATTATGTACAAACAAAGTGACACTGGGCTGTCAAAGCAAAATATCTGCACCACAAATCCCAGTCTGGGCCTTGATCTGGCAGCTGGATCGCAGAGCAAGGGGGATGCCTCTGTGGAAGTGGAACACGTGCTGCCGACCAGGGCAGCCCCGATGGCGTGCGGCTTCCCAGCAGGTCCTTATTCAAGGGAATGGATTAGCCTCTTTGCACCAGTTTTGCAATTGCTTCACTTGCCTCTAGATCAGAAAAGATAAGGAGCACCGGCAGAATATGTGCAGCTTTAATAGGAACAGTCTGGAGCCAAATATTACCCTGCAAAAGACTTTTGATGTGTAATAGAAGCCATACTCCTCCGCAGTGCTAAATAAATTGTAGCTCATGAAAAACCAAAGACTTTTACTAAGGGTTTGAATTTTATACATTAGTTCTGTCTCATAGATCATGTTTATATATACATATATGGAAAAAAAAAGAACATATGATTAAGTGGATGCTTTTTCTTTACATGAATGCAGGGCTGCTGCTGATATCCACAAGCTTCATTTTACACCACGTCAAAGGGAGCTGTCTTCACTCCTTAGCCTTACATTCCAGTTTAGGACTGACACTTCCACGAATAATTTTAATGGAAACTATTACTCAAAAAAATCGGTACCACATAACCAGAGGCAAGATTCAAGTCACCAAAGGTTAGGCATCTAAAAGCGTGGCACTGGGTCTAAGATGCTTGTTTTGGCTTTGTCTGTAGTGAATGGAAAACCACAGACTTCTCCATGGGGCACAAGTTCCCTTCATAGTGTGGCTGTCTCATGGAGAGGTCTCCACAGGTACCTGTTTTTCTGCCTCTGCCAGCGTAGGGCAAACAGTTGGAGCTGTGTAAGATGCAATCGTCTTCATTATGTTCTTAAATATTGAAGCACTACAGCATTTTCATCTGATGCTTTGTTGGGTAATATTGTGAAATTCCTCCCCCCATGTCAGTATGAATTGGTATAAAAATGTGTAAAACTGCTCCCTCTTGCAGGATAATGTTTTAATTTTGAACTCATCAGTAACACAAACTATAATTTCAGAAAGACTGCTATTATTGTTAAAGTCAGAAATCAGTTTTGGGTAGAAGAGTTTGGTTTTCAGTAGCACATTACTAGAATGAAGCTTTTATAAATTTGGAACACACCCAGAGTTTTTGCTAACTTCCAATAAGCCTCCTCTTTGGCATGCAGTCATCTGACTGCTTTGGGGATTTTTTGGTAGGGGGTGTTTTTGTTTTGTTTTTGATTGGTTGATTTTTTTGTTGTTGTGTGTGTGTGTGTGTGATTTTTGTTTGGTTTTGATTTTTTTTGTTTGTTTGTGGGGTTTGGTTGGTTGGTTGGTTGTTTTCCTCTTTTTCTTCAGAACTCTTGGCATCTTCTACACTAAGAGTGCTAGTTAATACCAATGGTATCTGTAGTATTACTGACAGAAGGAAAAGAATCATTTTAGACCCTTGCTTCAGAGAAGCCCTGTCATGGAAGGTAGCTGGAGAGACCTTTCCCCTGGAGTAAAGCAAGTGACGTGAAAAAAAGGCTGAGAAATGCAATTCAAAGCCAAGATCATACCCTAGGATGAGATCAGGCCTCTGGAAAGCTGGGTTCATAGAAAGTGTGATAAATGCACTTCTAATATAAAGAAGGAAACTCTTCATGAGTGAAAGAGTTTAGCTAAGTACAGAATAAATACTAGAAATGCCTCAGTGACAATTCTAAGGAGAACAAGCATAAAACCAAATTATATTGGCTTTGGGATGTAAGCATTCACCATGAAGATGGGTTAACGTGCTCGGGCGTGTTTTGCAGAAAGGCCATGCTTCTCCCAGCTCGACAGCTGTCAGTCAGCTGTTCCCAACTGGTGCATAACATCTGGCTGTATGACAACTTCCAGCTGGCCAGGGCTGAGTTTCACAGGCTCATTCAACTCATGTTCACTGGTGGTTTCAGTGCCAGGATCACTTCTGATAGCACACACATTGCACAGGCCACTCACATGGTCACAGCCTCTCTTCTGCTAGACACTCCTACCTGGATCTCTTCAACAGTCTAGGAAAACAGTAGGGATGATAGACCTTCTGCTGTGGTTCTGTCAGGACCACTTGGGTCTTCCTTGCAATTACACAGCCATAAACTTCAATCGTTATCTTCTGCAGTTAAGCTATTAAGGTAGTTTTTCTGTTCATACTCGAAACGAAAGAAAACGAGCTATTTTAAAGTGGAATGGACATCATCAGTATCCCAAAAACCTTTTCGGTAACAGAAACATCTTCAAAGAGCAGTAGTTCTTTGTAATTATATAAAGAGCAAACAGCTTTGCCAAGCAAATACCACGTTAGGTTTATGCTCTTTTGTTGCACGTTAGTGAAAGAAGGGTACTATGACATCTGCTAGAAAAAAACAAACCAAATTACAGTCTGGCACCCTTTGCCTGACTTAGGGCCAGGAAGAAATATGGCACAGGGGTTTAAGCTGAAGAAGAAAATGAAAACTGTGTGGTAGCCACAGGCAGATGCACCATGGCGAGTAAACAGCATGCTGAAGAGCTGCCACCCAGCCAGGTCTTAGACTGTACTCACACAAGCGTATTGTGAAAATGCCACCAAGTGCAATATCAAAAAATGCTCACCACACAGCCTGCAAGCCTGCAAATACCCATTTTTCCATGACTCCTGATAGTACATCTGGCTCAAAACGCAGAAGAAGCAGCAGCAAATCTAAAGTCTTAGTTTCTCAGTTCTTAGACTTGTTCTTTCAGTTCATTAGATAGTAGATTAAGGTGGGCAGCCCTTTTTGTGAATGTGTGGTTGCTTTCCATACCCAGCTTCCTATAAAAAATGTGATCTTTTTGCTACCAACTTTCCCTAACCTTTGTGAAACATGGAGGTCACTGTTACCTGTATTCCTGGCCAGTATCAACCAGACTTCTATTTTTGAAAATAAGATAAAGCAGAGTCACTAGCTGAACATCCCTGACTTTCACTGCCCTAATAACATGTTCAGTGCAAACAGCTGGGACTGTGTGCATCCTTCTCAGAGCCCTGTACTATATACAGAAACAGAAATTTTGAAGAGAAGCATGACATTTGCTGTGGATTTTTCCCATTGTGTGATCCATGGTTTGATACATTTACTAAAATTATTCCTTTGTTTCAGTTCTGAGTTGTGAGATGAAATTTCTTTAGGCTCTCTTCAGGAGTTTGGATTTCCCTCATTAAAACTGACAGATGCTCTTATCTCCTGCTTTGTTCTGAAAGTTTCAGCTATAAATTACAAACCTGGTAGGCCTCCTGTAACAGGGAAAGAGGATACATAGCACAGTGAAACTGTTACCCTTTATTTCAACCTCTTGTCACCGCCTTACTTTTCTATTAAGAAAAAACACGATCATTCTCCCTGCTCAACACTAGTCCTTTTCAAAAGCAATTTGCTGTTTGTTATCTGGCGTGACTGCTGCCCACATAAGCCTCAGCTCTGTTCCTCTCTGGAGAGACTCCATGCAGCACTTCCCACAAGAGACTCCACATCAGATGCTGCCGGCGGGGATGGCTGAGGGTGCTACAAATGAGGACTGGTGGGACTTGGGTTCCTGCTTCCCTCTGAGTCCCTGTGGCCAAGGAAGAGTGAGTGCCCTTGTATGAGCTCCCTGTCATGCAGCAAGGCTTAACCACTGAATAAACCTTGACAGTATCGCCAGTCTGTCCCAAGGTCAGCAGACATGGGACCTAGCAAGTGTCAGGTGAATGAACTTTTTCTGATACAAACCCCTTATCACTGATCTCTCAACACTTAAAACTGCAGTTCCTAATTATGGAACACGGAGTGTGTTTCAACCTCATTGTCATAAAAGTCTCCGACTTTCCTAAACTTTGTAGCTTCCTCTTAAACATTTTCCCTATTTAAGAAAGTGGAAAAATACAATCAATTAAGGATTTGACTAGGAACCAGGCAAAAGTTCATGCAAAACATCTCCCTGGCTATATCACACTGGTGCCAAACATGAAGACCCCTGTCTGAGGTGAGGTGCAGTGGAGGAGCAGCATGTACCTCAGGAGTTGGCAAATGTCCTGGGCATCAAAATGGCCTCAGAGGGCTGAAGCACCCTGGAGAAAATACTTCCATCACACCTCAGCACCATGGTTTTCCTCTGCAGCCATTGCTGGTATTCCTTGCTAGCACCTCATATGGAGCAGACCTCAAATTTGTACTGACATACTATAAACATCAGGCTGTGTCCCAAAGCACCTACTCACCAGCTAGCAGGAGAGAAGTTATCTTTCCCTTGAGAAATTTCCACCGTTTTTGTTGTTGGCCAATCTTAAAGAAACAAGAGAGCTCAGACTACGATTTGGACTAGCACGTTATCAACCCAAACGTCCCCTAAGCACATAGTTGGTGTTTAACTGGGAAATGAGCTGAGCTGCTGATATGCGTCTAAATGTAGAAATGGATGAAGCCAAGGCAAATGCTACTGCTTGCTTTAATATGTCAGCTTGAATTAGCACAAATGATAATACCAGTAACTCCTCTGTTGTAAATAGGAGGAGGTTTTTCTTCACATTCTGAATGTAATTATTTTTGCAGATTTGAGGATGCAAGCACTAGTCAGTTGGTGAATGGCAATAAATTACAGGTACGTTGTACTACAGGCTATGATTACTTAAACTTTTTAGCATCTTGTATCTACGGAGAGGAGGGCACAGGAATTAATCAAAACAAAACCAGTTTTTAAGATGGCCTGAAGAACTTTAACCTCACCATGGTGCTGAACAGGAGAAAGTCTGTGAAGGTCTCTGGAGTTATAGTGACTGACACCAGCCTGAGTGCAGTCAAAATGGGATGCACCATGTGTAAACCCTTGAAATCAGATAGTATCTTCAGGACTTCATCTAACAGACCAGCTACTGTAGTAATTTCTTCTTGCCAGCAGAACATTTATTCTACTCATAGCCCAACTGGAGACCAAAAGATGAGCTAAGAAAAAAGGGTACTAGGGAAAAAGATGGATTAACTTTACTGTCTGTCCCATCAGTCCTTGTCTTTACAGGCAACCCAAGAGGCACTTGTATTTCCCCTGTGCTTACACAACATATTTAGGCATGAATGGAGAGAATTTACCAAAAGTCCCCCAAACAAACAAATCCCAAGTTTTTCAAATTGATCCCAGGAAATAGGCTTTATAAACAGCATTTTCTAGTGAAATGGTGCAGGATCATAAAAAGGTTTAGCACCTGCTTGAGTTGGTGCCTTAGGACTCTGTGAACCTAGCCATTTGTGAGGGATGTAAAAAAAAATCCCCACAGGTGTAGCTGTAGCTTTCTGCCTTCAAATACATGCAGAAATAAAGCCTCTTATCCCAAGTTCATCCTTCCTCACCACAGCACTGGGCTAAGCTCCGCAAGGTAAGCATCTGCTACCCCCAGGTACCACCCGTACACAGTGCAAAGAGGCAGTGACAGAAGGCAGCTCAGCACAGCGAAGTTGGGTCTCTTTAGACACTTCTCCCTCACTGACAGCTCAAAGGAATCCTAACCCAGGTGCTTCTGTTAAACATGAGAAGTCAGGTAGGATGCTTGCAGGGATTGGGAAGTACAGAGTGTAGTGGAATGCAGTGTGTGCCCTCCTGAGCTAGGGGAGTTGCTAAGCCTGAGATGGTGAAGAGCAACACAGTAGAGTCATGCAGATGGTACTGTGCAGGCATTCCACTGCCATTTCCACATCTTGCACTGAGAAGACCAGACTTCTCTTCACCTCCAATACAGCTGAGTCAGCCTCCTGCTGAACAGAAAATATTCATTAGATTTTGCTTCTTGCAAACAGCTTCTTGCTAGTGAGAAACTATTTGCAATGTCTCTGGCCAGGCACAATTAATATTGTTTAACAAAGTATTTGGCTTGCCTCTGATGAACAAGAAAGGTCAGAGGCTAGGGACCTATGTTGAAAGCTACTTGCTGAAGTTATTTGTCTGGCTTGTGTTAGATGCTTGGATCCTGCTATACAAGTTAGAAGTGCAGAATGCCCTAAGTACAATATTTTCATTTAAATGCTTATAGTGTAAGAAAGAAACAATTCACTGATCATCTCATTAGAGGCTTAGCTATTTACGTGTGGACAGCTTTTCCGCTTTGATCTCATAAGAAAAATGAATGGAAGTTTAGGACATGATTATTTGCCTTTGTAAAGACTTAGATCCAAGCAAAACATACTTATATCTGGGAAATAACAATGAGAGGCTGTAAACGTATTAAATACCTTTGACCAGCACTGGATATCAAAACAGAGATTTCCAAATTTAAAGAATTCAAGAGTGCTGACTCCTGGTTTCTATTGGACTCCTATTACAAACCTCATTGCTATGCTACTAAATGCAGCAATATACTTCTCCCTGTGAACTCATGAATGAGTTAGATCACTACTGTTTTATTTTTTCCTCTTGTAGCCTTCAAAAAACTGCAAGCACTATAACCTTAAAATTTCATGAGTAGAGAAATCTCTGCTCCCATCTATTGGTGAGCAAGAGAAGAATGCCCCTAAAACTACTTAACCTGTTCAGCTGTTTTACCCAGATCACTGGATGGAAAGATAATCCAGAGCAGTAGGGACTCTCTGATATAATCTCTTAATAAAAATATGGCCCTTCTTTGTCTTCCACTCCTCATTCTTCCAGTGGCACCTGGGGAGACGTGTTTAAATTTCAATGACCACAAAGTCTTACCAGTTTGCTCAGCATCCTGTACTGGGACAACTCTTCCATAGGAACTCTTGCAAAGGATTTAATGGGTAGACATGATGGAGAGAGACAGGTGATGGAGGGTTTTTTCACACAAACCATAGTAACAGCAGCAGAAGCAAAACATCCTGGGGGTTGGACTGTATGATCTTTAAAGAAGCCTCTCAAACCATACCATGCTGTGGTCTTCACTGAAAAGTCTTTTTTACCAAGTCATGAAATAAAATGAAACCTTCAGCCCGATTTTTAGGAAAGACATTCAGAAAACAACAGAACTGATTTTCAGGGGGCTGGGAACAGGTCTGCCCAGGCAGCAGTCAGACCTCTGGAGCTACAGTGTCCAAAAAATGCTAAACTAGAAGGAAATTTAGCAGATAGCGTAGGAGAAACAATGCCCAGAAGAAATGTCCACCTACAGGAAATTCACAGCATCAGCTGACAACCAAGCCAACAGACCATTTCTAAAGGTACCGAATAAAGTAGATGGTTTTATTTATCATGCATTGTTTTCCCAGAGTTAATGATATCTTGCCTTGGCATTTGCAAAGACCTCTTTGTTTCAAAGAGTTTCATACTTGTAATGGAAGAACTATTGCCTGAAGGTGTTTGGAAAACATTCCGGGTGGGAAGAGACACAATGCTGTACACGGAGGGTGATGAAATGGACTTTTTGAACAGTCTTCTTGTTAGCAGGAGCTCTAGGTAGGTTCTGAGTATCCAGTGCTTAGATGTAGTGGCAATATACCAACTATGTGGAGGAAAAAGTAGTCAAAGGAAAGTAAATTCATATGGAAGGGCTGAATTTCTGAGCTCATCAGCTGCTTTGCTTGAATTTTCTCAGCATCCAAATCTTAAATGAAGTCTCACTGCCATTGTTAGGAGTGACATTCAGTTCTTGCCACGCTCTCATCGGTGGTCATTGCTATTCCAAGATCATTAGGAAGAGGTACAAGCACGGTAAGGAATGTAAAAGAGGGCTGGAGGGAAAAGATGCTGCTGAATAAATCCATACTGGGGTGAATACAGTGCTGAGACAGACTATCATTCAGCAGAATGGTTTATCACTAAAAACTGGCATGGTGCAGTTGAGCTGAGATTTTCTAAAGAAAAATGCATCCACAGACAGCTGACTGATGAGTTCACATTATAAAAGACTGTTCAGGAGTTCATCCACTGAAAGGCCATTTACGGGCTTTACTTTCTCACGGTCTCACTCTGGAAAGAGTTACTCCGCTTGTAAGAGTTACACAGCCCATGCATATCCTCCCATTGTTTCAAGTTAAGGGAACATCAGTTGTTTTTTCTATTGTGAACAGGGGCCACGATGGAGGGCTAATTGGTTCTGTTCAATTAAATGTCTGTTTTATAAGGCCAGGCTATTGCATGCACCAATGCTGGACAATGGGACAGCAGCCTGAAACTGTGATCTCCATCAGACAATGAGCACTTAAGCCACTTCTGAGGGGTTTGGCAAGGAAACTCCGTGTTTCTTTTTCCACACAATTAAAAAACCCAAAAGATAATGAGGTAATTTGTAGTGGATAATGATTATCTATGGTTTGGAAGGAATTTCTCTTTGACAAAAACTCCTATGCATCTCTAATACAAATGGATTTTACTGGAAACTTGCTATCATCCAGAGGAAGCGAGCTTCCCACAGAAACTTCTTAAGGTGTGAAGTATTTGTTAGTGCTGCATAACACACAAGGATACATACAGGTTATTCCCAGCAAGCTGTTACGTTCTTGCTAAAGAAAATTTGTACATCTCTACCCCTGAGTGATACCATGGTGTCCAGGTACAGAAAACATGTATTTCCAAAAGAATGGGTTACTTTGGTTGTTTTTTTTGTTGTTGTTGGTTGGTTGGTTGGTTTGGGGTTTTTTTTTTGGTTGGTTGGTTTTTGTTTGGTTTGGGTTTTTTTTTGAGAGGCCAGTGATCACGTGTCGAGTCTTTCCAAGAGGCAGGTCTCTGAGCCTGCTGGAATCATGCTTTAATGTGGCAAAAAAAAAAGCATCCTACAGAAATTTTAAACAGCCAGTTGAATCTGCATCACCGGGTATGGGGTTTACTCCAGTTCCTCTTTCTTTCTGGAAGACTCAGAAGATGGTTGAACACCTTTTTTGAGAATTCAGTGAGCTCATCATAAAAACAGTTAATGCTCAACTCTTGCTACTCTGGCAGTTTCTGGATCTCAAGCCTTATAACCATTATGATTACAAGCTTAAATGTACTTACAGCAAATTTATCCCTGCTTTTTCCTAATACCAAGGTTGTTCTCAGATTGCTTAAAGTAGCTTTTCTTCCTTGATACTCATCTTCCAAGCATATTCAATGACAGCAACTCTATCCCCTCTTAATTTTGTCAGGCTGTGGAAGCTGTGATCTCCACTTTTCTCTTGTATGATGAATTTCCCATTGCTCATATCCTCCTATCATCCTTTCCAGCAGCAGTATGAGCTCATCTTTCTTAACCATTGGTGGTCAAAATCTTACACAGCCACCTTTGTGCAGAGCGCTCTTTTCAGGGCCTTGTACAATGGTGCTAACACTTCCCTCTACCTGAAATATCTTTCCTGATGTATCCAGGTGCAACTTTTATATTGTATATTGTTATTACATTTATATGGTTTCCTGGTGTCAGGGGCTCATGTTCTTCATGTGGCCAAGCAGGACACAAGGACCTTTTTCTAACCTTAGCTATAACACACTGTGTCAGTGAAACAAATAATAAAAAAAACCCAAACAATACGGTGAAAACAGCTTACTAGAAATCACTTATAAAATAGGTTGACAAAGATTACAAAGATTTGTTGAAAAACAACTATCTACTGAATCTGGACTTAGATCTGGATGTAGTGAATGTGCATGAAGAGAATCACTTATTCAGCTCTATTAAAGAGGGGGAAAGTATATTATTCTTAAATGTTATTGACTTGCAAACAAAAAAGCAATTTACTATTGATTATTGCTTGCATTGCATTAGTGCCAGGTGGCCTCCTACCAAAATAAAACATCCATTGTACAGGGTCTCAAACAAACAAATTAAAGCAACACAAATAAAACATTCCTCAGCAAGGTACATCCTAATTTAATTTGAAAAATAAAGTAAATGTCCAGGGAAGGTGGAGTTTTAGGTCACTACCATCTGACACTGGAAATAACAACTCTATCATATGGTTTCATTTTACTATTTTGATGAAGCTGTTTGAAGAAAAATTGACTAACAACTGCTCACAAAAAAAAAAAACAAACCAACCAACAAAACAAAACAAACAAAACAGTACGACGTGTAACACCATTATTTTCTACAAAACCAGGACCTACCTCTCCACAAGCTTGCATATATAAGCACAAGCATATATTAGCATCTTCCTTCAAAGAGAATCTGGGAAAGAAAAGGATACATTAAGAAAAAGCTCAGGAAGTATAAAGGAGGTATTAAGAAAGTACATTGATAGCATGGCAGAAAGATCTACTAACAGTATGGAACAAGGAGGCAGATAATTATGTTTGATTTTACACTAAAACTAACTCTAGAAGAGCGGGCAAACTGCTCAAAAGGCATTGTCTCCTCCAAGAGCTCTGTTTTTGTCTCAACATAATTCTCCTCTGCAAAGGCTCAAAAAAGTCAGATGGGAATTAAAAACCCCCCTGTATTTATAACTCAAAAAAAACAGATTGAACTGAGGTCTGGTTTCAAATCAGCCTGCGCCAGCTAAAAAACTAACCATACTTCTGCCCAAGTTCAGTGCCTCTGGGGAAGAGCATGCCTGCAGTAATTAGTACAATTGTTAAGACCATTTCAGAGATTCCAAGGATGTATACACTTTAAAAAACAATCCATAAAATAGAAACAAGTGTCAGCATTAAAAAAAAAAAAAAAGATGAATAGGATTTGTCTTGTTAGACTGACCTATGCGTAGGAATCTAAATGCAATGATGGAAGCGGGGTTAGGAAAAGCCTAAGAAAGCCTCCACTAAGTAAGAAAAAATGGTGCTTGCAGCTAGGTATGACAACATGTTATTCACAGGCATCACTGACTTACAGAGTTTATCCTTAAAACCACTTCTATTGTGGTTTTTAAGTATTAATACCAGAAGTATTGTATCATTCTTCAAACACTGCCTCAACTCCAGTTCGTGCTCTTTTAGAGAAACAAGAAGGAAGAGTTGGTCTAACTGCTGTTAAGCACCCCTGATGTGATAAAAGAGAGGGAAGGTGGCAAAGGAAATCCGGTGATACTCTTCAGATTTATGCTGATAGTTTGGCCCAGCTACATAAAAGCCACCTGAGAGAAGATGGGGGGCAGTCATCCCAGTGGTGGGATGACCTGGGCAATGCAATGGACCTGCAGGCTTGGGAGCTAAGTGAAAGGGCAACAGACTGTGCCTGCAAGGAAGCAAGGACATAGCCTCAAAAAAGGCCAAGAATAGCACTAGGAAGCACATCAGCTGCAAGACTCAGACACAAAACTGTGGTAGGTGAGCAGCAGAGTGTGCCAGCTGGGAATCACAGTACGAAACAAAGCAAGCAGCAGCCTAGAAGGCTGCTCCAACCCCACACAATAATACAACTGAATAAGGATAAAGCTTACCACCATTACAGTGTATGTCAAAAAGCCACATCCTGGGTAACTACTGGCCTCAGATGTCCTGCACACAGACAAAACATGAAGAACAGGTGAAACAAACTTAATGGGACTTGAAGGAAGGAAATTAGACTGATAGGTGAAGATGTCTACAGGGCCATGGGGCGGCCAGCTTTTGTGTACATGGCTGGACTGCTAGCTACTGCCCTGGTACTCCTGTATCTCTCTACATAAAAAGACAGAATGCAGTTACAAGCCTGTGTAATAACATAGAATGTTATTCTCCAATGTAAACAGTATGAAAAACACCCTAAAAGGAATGCCACAAAATCCACAGAAGATTGCCAGATATCACTTTTCATTTGGGAGAGGCAGACTGAAGCAAAACAGAACTTCTTAATGGACTTGGAATAGACAACATTCATTTGTTTGTCAGCTTATAAACTCAAACATTACTCATCTAGTCCAAAGTAATTACGGTTAATGAGACTACAGGTAGTCTAAATTACAGATTTTCCATGAAAACTATTTAATGCTACCCCATAGCAGAATTTGAAGTATTTCCCATTTGCAGAGCACATTGACAAAAACAGTGCATATATACAGACTTTATTTCCACTGTTGCAGAACAATTTTAAAGCAGAAATGTGTTGCTTAGCAAGTGTTGCATTAATCAGTGGCATACTGTAATAGGTTCTTCACAGAAAATCAGCCTAATTAGGTCTGGATATTTAATCTGAAGAACAGTTGCCACAATCGGGTTACAGCTGTATGATGGCTTTGAAATGAGCTTCATTCATTACGTAGAAGTGAGAGTGTAATACTTTTCCAAATTCTTGTCCTATAGATGACTGGCCTGGTTGCCATAAACTTCAGGGCAATAGCATGCTTTTGGGTGACCAGACCAACCCAGAGGTACTGTCATGCATTCAAACTAGAGATGCCTGTGCACAGCCAGGGGAGACATTTCTCTACATTCAGGAAGAGCACAGAATTATTTCAATGATGAACACTGCAGAGACACAGAGAACAAAAGAAGCGAGCTTTCTTCTCATCTATTATTCTCATGTGCTTCGCTGAGCAGACACAAGTCCACACACCAGAGCCTGGATAGTAGAGAGCTCAGGTGATGTCTGCGAAATGGGGTTTAGATCTTCACTGAAACTCCACCCAGCAAATTTCTAATGAGTCTGCAGAAAAAGCTCATGATCCTTTTGCTATTAGCATACCTCTGGAAGCCCCTTGTTTCTTTCTTACATCCCTTAGTTTTATCTTTAGCTTCACTTTGGCCTTCTCCTTTTCACCAGTAACTACCCAATCAGTAATTTATATCTGCCCCCTTGCCTGCCTGTTCTTGTTTCTGCTTCTTGTATGGTCTCATTTCCATTTCATAGATTTTTCCTATTCCCAAGTAATTTTATATTTTTTTTGTAATTTGAATTCCAAATATTCTTTCATTTTCAAACCAAAATACCTGAACTAATGTAGGCATTTAGAAAAAATGTCCTTTATCTAACGTGGTAAAAATTAGTATTTTCAGAAGACAGCATGAATTTTACAAACTAATCTACAAGGGCAAAATTCAAGCACAATTCTTCTTCATGCCTAGTTGTTGCCACTAGAATGGGCCCAGTAATAACTACAAGGAAGAAAATTACTAACAGTAAAAAAGCCACATATGCCTTTTGTCCCATATTATGCCCGTGGCTTAATTATAGAGCTGCATTGTGTGCTTAACTAAAAAGCAATAAAGGCACTGCAAGAAGAACCATTAATGAGCCAGCATCACCCCCTGAAGATCAGCTTAGTTACTGGAACCTTTCCGGTGTAGATGTCTTTTATTTCTTCTGTGCAGCTTTGTCTCCAACATCCACACCCAGAAGTCTCCAGTTTTTTGGTACTGGTGTAAATAGCTACCCAAGGGTGAAGAGTGAGGCAATGAGCAAGATCTTAATCAGATCCTACCAGTTCAGCCTATGTATCCACCATGTAGAGGGCAAACTGAAAGAGAGGGTGTTTACACAGAAGGAAAAACTCAAAGATGCTTTTTCGTAACAGATTTTAAAGTTGAAACTATTCTACCATGGGATGAAGACACATGGTGAAAACATGAAGAACGGGGGTGATAGAGGGAAGATAATGCTGAATTATGTGTACATCCTGGAACTTCTTGATATGAGAATATTTCAGGGTATTAGACATTCTTGAAATACCTTTCTAATTTCACTAAGTACTTAGGACTAGGCCAATTTTAATTTCTGTAAGTCCTGAACTGTTACAAGACTGCTCTGCACCTTCCAGTACACTAGTTTTGAGGACACATCCTAAACATTTAAAAACCACATTTTTACCAATAAATTTATGGAAAATGGTCGAGTAAGTTTTAAGTATGGAAAGAATAATCTTTTTATAAAAACTGCAGTTTAAGAAAGAAAATGTTTTTAAAAGGAGTTTAATTTTTTCTGAAGGAAAAAAAAAAAGCCACTGTGAAAGTCTGTCCTGGAATAGCTGCTGAACACACAATGGCAGCACAAGCTCCCTCCACGCTTCCACCTGACAGGTGTTAAAGATCTCTCCAATAATTCCACCTCCCATGGATACATCCATCAACACAGATTCAAGATGAGCTCCTGCATCAGTTAATTTAGTGATCTACAAATATATTAGTACTTCATTTTCCTTCCCCCCCATAGCACCTTTCAGCAGCCAGGGTCATGGGTGTTTTTGGAAACACTGCCTGCCTGCTCTGGATTTAAACACCCTACTCCTACAGAACTTTCTTTAGCTGATGCTCCATCCTGGTGTTGCCTGAGAACAGCAAGCACAGGAAACATATTTACTCTTTCTTGAAGCTGGATAATTCACTGGACAATCTCCATTCTTGGTGAACAGAAATCTGAAAGCTGTAAATTGTATTAAATAAGTTCATTGTGAACACTGAGTGCTGCAGGAAGTAGCTTATCAAAGATCTTTATGTTGCCTACAGTATCAAATATTATGTTCACAGGGAGACCAGACAAACAAATTGGCAGGATATGTCAAAGTCTAGACTGAAAAAGGTCCCCTGAGAAATTAATTTCCAAATCTTTAATCTGCCACATTTTATGATTTTTTAGCTACAACACTGCAGCTTTTCACACACCCATATTTGAAGATAAATATGGTTAAATTAAGGGGGGAGTAGGAAGAAATTACTGCATTGCTTTTTATCTAACTGCATGTTTTGTCAAATGCAACTTGAAGTTTCATTCAGCAGAATATTTACATATGTGCCTATGTCATTCATACTGCCCACACACTTTCTGTACTTACTGGAGCTCATCTGATGTGTTAAGCCAGGTGTTGAAATGTCCTGCTGAATCAGAGCCATAATTCAGATTTCTTAAAGGTGGAGAACAAAAAGATAACTCTTACTCCTGGAAACCACAAGTTTATAAGAAAGGAGATGAAGGGAAAAACATGTGCTCCTCTTCTCCTGAGTGATGTCAAGAGCATTGCCAAACTAACCATGTCAAAAGTGCTCCAGGTAGTGAGGTGTGACATGACAGCCAGTTCCTTCATCACCATTTCAAGCATTCTCAGAGTGCTGGCTTTGCACACGTGTATTTTGTACCTGTGTTTGAGGAGAGGAAATTCTCTTCATTTAATGAAAATAGAGAAAACATAGAATATGACTACAAACTTTTCAAAAAAACCCAAAAAGCGTTTGGCATTACAGAGACCAGACCCATTCAAAAAGAATTGAATCAAAACTTATGAAAGAAATCACAGTTTACAAGATAGCCTCTGTTTTTAAAGGCCTATTTCAGCTTCAACCCATTTCTTATTACAATCAGGGCTTTGCAAGAATTTACATCTAACTTGCGTGACAGAAGACTTTTATTGGAAGAAATTTATATTAAATTTTAAAAAGCCAATGTCATGCTGCCCAGTGTGTTCTGTAGCATCCTCAGTGCTTCTGTCTGCTAAGTCTGGATGTGGAATTTAATCACTAACGTCATAGTAATTAGTCTGATTTTGTGAAACTGAAGGGGATATGTTTGTGGGGTTTTTTTCCAAAGACATACAAACCTTAATCCTTAGTTCCTTTAAGGAAAAAATGCTTCATCGAAATGCAACAGAGAGTAGGTATTACAGATTGCTATGAAATGTCTGTGCACTGTGTAAGCTCACAGACCTTCATATTCTACTTACATAGCTGCCACTGCACGCATATTAAAAGTGCACAGACTCTGAAGAGATCATTAGTATTTATTTCCTCCCAATGTGGTTATTTCTGTAATTTACTTTCCCTTTCCCAATGAAACATACCAGATTGTTCTAGACAAGATGCCCTATCTACAACTCTTCTTATGCGTAGGACACTCATCAGTGCAGAAGAGCCTTTTATCGAGTTGATTCTGAAATCATTATGATTTTATGCCGCCATAAACCATACCATATTGAAAGAGCACATATTTCCTGTTACAGACAGACACCCGCTGAGCACCCCTCACCACATCTGGGGAACCTGTCTGATCCTATTGCTTTCTTGTTGCTTTTCAGGATATTTCACTGAAGGAATGAAAACAAATCAACTACAAACTCACATAGAAAGAACACACAAATTTGAGATGTCAATATCCAATTATCGGTGACCGAAAGGGCAAAAGGACCCCACTCCAGTGCCACATTCAATATTCCTCACAGATGAGCTCTTTCTACAGCCCTCACTTTTCTTTGTCAACCCTTTTCTGACAGCAGTTAGAAGTTTCTGGTTTTATTCCTTTAAGTTTTATTTGAATATAGTGTTTTAATCTGTCTATCATCTGTCTGCCAAAAAGAAACAATCCCTGACTTCTGTTGCTAAATTAGACAGCCCTTCCTGTGATTATTGGAAAATGACCTTTATTGGTTCTTTTAGGGAGCCACAGTACTCTTAGGGATGTCTTTAATGTGGCCACATCATTCTTTTCATGGCAACACAAAATCCTTATTGAAAAGCAGCAGTAATGCTATTTAGAACATTGTACAAAGGAAAACACATCAAAATACCTCGAATGGTGGTTCATCAGAGACTTGAAATTCACAATATTGTACAGTCCTATTCTTGGTGATATTTCTGAGTCTTTTCCATAACTGGTGTGTTACTGAAAGATAAATGTGAGAAATAAGATGGTTAATAAGATCATGGCAGCACTGACCAGCTCTGGCAGTTTACTGCACTTTTTGAATTTATATTTTCAATCTGTCACTCCACGAGTAGTCACAGCTTTTCACCTTTTGTGCTTTAGTTTCCTAATGCATCGCTTCCCTGCCACTGCTCTCTTTGAGCAGTGCTGTTCACGTTTAAAGTGTTGTGGAAGCAAGTCAGAACCAAACAGTTTGCCAGTAAGAGTGAAACGCTGTTTTTACGGTTTAAATATAGTGAAATCCTGTGCCTGTTAGGGTAGTGCATTTAAGGAGAAGAATTGTTTTAAGAGCTATTTTTGCCGTTGCTGTGACTCTGAAGCAATGGTAGTGTTTTGCGGGTTTCTGCTGTGCAATTTCAATGTGCAGCAATCTCTCCAAGTTGAGTAATTTGGAATCCACACACGCTTTGCAGCTTTGAGATAATTTGATCTGAATAGCAGTTTCATGTAAACGTTCTGGCAGTAATGAAAATATCCTCAATGTTGCTACTTACAGCTTCAAAATGCCAATGACAATTTTACATGCCAGCAATGAAAGAGCATGATAGGCAGGTTAAAAATCATTAATTCCTCTGTCTGAAACTGATGTTTTCCTCACTGAAAGGTTTGAAATCAAATCTACTTTCAACAGGTTATTTCTCTATTAACATGATACCAGCAACATCTGTGCTGCCACCTTTCCTCTCCCATGGCTAAGCACTGTCCGGGGGAGCTTGAAGGAACTCAGCCCTTGCTTGCTTCACCCCACAGCTGTTGGGTAAACATGAGATACAATGTTTGAAGTGTTAAATAATTGGAGGAAGTGAACGGGGAATGATAACAGCAATAGTGAAATTTCTCAAGTGATTTGAGAAGGTTGTCTGGTGCAGGCTGGATGTTTGATTATGTATGCACTGGATACCCACTTCTCTCCACTTGAATAATACATGGGAACAAAGAATTGTTTACTTTAAAATATCAAAATGAGAAATGACCATGTTCTGAAAATAAAACCTGGGAGTTTCAACTCTGCCACCTCTAGGAAAGCCCAGTGGGAGGGATAGGATTGCTAGAACTAGGGGAGGCCTCCTTTTCCTTATTTGTTATCATTTCGCAAAATCTGAAGGCATCTTCCTTTGCAGAGAGCAGGAAATAATTCCTATGCGGCTCCAGGGCCATGCAGAGGTTATGGTGCCCATTTCACTTGTAGTGTTAAACAAGAGAGGGCTTCAAGAATGTACCGGGACTGTACAGAGTCGCTACACACTGAACAAGAAAAAAACAAGATAACATGTACAGTGGAGTGTTTCTGACTAGTAACAAATGAAAATACAGAGTTCTTTATCTGCCTTCTCCCTCCGATGTTCTCAAATACAACCGGTTGTGTTCCGCTACTGGGGATATCTTTTAGGATTACATCTGGAAGTGCACGGTCAGCAGACAAAAGTTCCAGCCAAAATGTTTCTGTTAATTGGTGATTGTTTTTGAAACCTGAACATTGCAAATAAGTGATGTAGTCTCAGCCTTTGCTCTGAGTCTGCTTGAAATTAGTAACCTCAAGTTTTCTGGTGATAAGCTCTAGTATCCTATTGAGAAGGACTAGTGCATATGTTGTCTACATGATAACAAATGCAACGTGCTTCCCCATGTCACTGAAAAATAAAAAGGATTTTACACATGGCATATATATGTAATACAATGTTAAGATGCCTACATCTGGGACACAGATTGTAGCTGCCACTTCAGTCCAAACAGTGTGAAGAGCTGAGAGGTCCCTGCTCTATATAGAAATATAGGAAATGTGGTGTTATTGACTTTAGCAGCAAAATTTTCAGTTACTTTTGTGTTTTGACCAGGATGTATCATTACTTCCCAAAGAGGGAAGTATTTTACCAGAAGAAGCATGATTTGTGCTAATCAGATAATATGTAGTCACTTAGACAATTTATAACAAAATTACTGAAATGCGCATCTCAGATTCATTGTGCACAAATGGTCTTATTTTTCTATCCAAAGTTTCTTGTTTAGTCTGAAGATTGTTAAATATGTCTTAACTTTTACTCACTACAATGAGCAGTATGTTTGGAAAGGACTTAGAAACAGCTCTGGCTAGTGTCTTACAGCAAACCTACCAAACAAATGTAAGTCACTAGCTTTGTATTGATGTGGAAATACTGCATTTCTTTACATCTTTTAGTTTACCTTAATCAATTTGTTCTTCTCATTATGCATCCAGTTTAACACCTTCTACCACTACAAGTTTTTATTCTTACATCTCCTCCATTTTCCCCCTTATTTGTAAAAAATAAAAATTAAAAAAAAAAAAATCTAGGGTATCAAGTAGCTGGCAATACTCTGTTTGCTTTATCAGGTATAAACTCAGCTAAAGCTGTCAGCTAAATACCGTGTTCATTTAACCCCATTGACAGCAGACCTGCACTTTGCAGAGATCCTGTCTCTCGTTTGCAGGCTTATGAGCCTTTCCACAGCAAGTTGGCTCCAGATGTGCAGTTGTAGCATTCCCAGTGGTGTGCAAGTGATGGGAATTGAGCTGTGACACCTGGCCAAAGCCTCCAGCATCCCTGAGCCCTGCCTGTAGCCACCTCCTAATGGGTATTTCACACTCACATGGCCTTTAAAGTTCCAAGCAGCAACCCTGCTTCAGGATGGGGCCATCCTGCTGGGGATTTGCAGAAGGGATAGACTCATCCCCTGCACTGGCTCAGGGAATACTGAGCAGGAATTGAATTGATTGAAAACACAACTTTTCAAATCATCTTTTTATTATCTTGACGTTATTTTTGTTTTGGTCCCCCCCTCCTTTGGCTTACCTCACTCCAGGTCAATATTCTTCACAACCTTTCTTCATCAGCACTTTTAACACAGCTGTCAGAGTCAACTGAGGAAGATGTTAAATCATCTCTCCTGTTGCTGCATTATCAAGGATGTTTCAATGCAAACACTGTCCTTTTGATCTTACTTAGTCAGGAGCAATTCTTCTACAACTCGTATCTCGGCAGAAAACCCAACAATCTGTTTGCGCTTACTGAGAAAAAGATATTGTCGCCTTGCCAATGTAATTACATTGGTGAGTTAGGGAATAATGAGTGAGAACAGATGAAATATTTAGATATAAATAGTCTGTTTTCATGCGCTGTGATTGTCGCTAATAAGGCAAGGACGTGTGGTTTGTGGCTCAGGGACAGGATGAGGAACCAGGACATCTGTGTTCCTTTCCCAGCTTTACCACAATGTATTGGAGAAGTCATCAAGCCTCTTTGTACCCCATCAGTTGGAAGTGGATAATAATGCTCTGGGGACTAATTCTTTAATGCTGTCATTTTCAGATGCTCAGAAGGGAAGAGCAATACAAGTGTATATTTATTACATACTAGAAATCAGTCCAACTAAAACTTTAAATCCAGAAAGCTTTTGAATTAATTTATCCTATCCTAGAATCTGAGCCATTTGCATTTCCATAGCAATGGCAGAGAAACAAGAGAAAAATGAAAATCAATACCGAATGTTAGAACAACATCCTGTCTGAAAGTACATGATCTTTAGTTTTCAGTGACAAGTTTTTTAGGCTTTACACTCAAGCTCTGTTGGTTTGGTTTTGTTTGTTTTTTTTTAACATCTAAAGTGCTTAGTGCAACAGTGGGAGTGCTATGTACCTAATAGGGAGATGGCAACGATGTCCCTAAAGACTAAAATGTGCTCCTTTGTTCAAAGCCTATAAAATACTTAGGCCTTAATTTGTATGGCTTGGTAGGATCTAAAAAGGCCCCACAGCGGCCATCTACAAAGGGATGGGTTTCCCCAGCCTTGCTCACTGCAGCTGTAACTAATAAATCAGTAAACCATAGATTAAAAGCATGTAATTAGTATAAAAGTAATTAAAGTCAAGATTCATTCTACCTAGGAGCAAATAAGCACATGTGGCATGTAAGTCAGAGTGGAAAAGCAATTTTTTTTTCAGCATACATATGCTAGCAGAGAGTCTGAAAAGCAGAGTTGCTTCTTCAGCTTCAGAGAGGGGGAAAAAGCCAACAAACCTGTGCTAGTGATTTGAAAGTCTTGAGTTTAAATCATGAGAAAAATTCAGTTGGGATCAATGTTCCATTATTTTAGGGTTTGCAGCAGTTATTTGAAACCACTTCAGTAGTAAAACCAACAGTTTGCAATGTGATAATTTTTTACCTGTTGATGAATTCTGGGCATCAGATGGATGCCTCTATATTAGAAAGATGAACAGCCAAACAGTAGCAGACCCACAGTTGGTAATGAGGACCTCACATCCATATTATAGGTGTGGTTGGGTTTTTCAGTCTGGTCCAATGTGCCAACTGGTTGGAACACAGGACTTGTCCTCCTGGAGTACACTTCTGATGTTGGTTTTGCCCCAAATTCCAGTCGGTATGGTCTGACCTGCAGTGCAAGAAAGAGCACAGTAAGTGAGAGAAATCAGAAGATTTGCTTCAGAAGTGCACTTCTGATCCAAACTAAAATGCCAACCTCCTTCACCCTGTTTGTACCCTTATCACTGAACAAGGGTAGCACGAGAACTTGATATGTACTCAGAACCCAGCTGCCCAGGCAAGACTGAGCACAATTTTCCCCCCATTTCCCTCAAAACGCAGGCAAAGCCATGCTCCAAATCGCTGCAGTTGGACAATGCTAGAGCAGCAGCTGAAATACTCATGTAGGATCATTTCACACTGGTTTGAAAGAGGCTTATGGCTCTGTGTAACAGAAACTGGCTTCAGTTTTTTGATTTTATCTCATTTGAGAACATTCTTGAGAACAGTTTAGTCCACTGCAATATAGGCAGAGCAGGAACAGTTTAAAAAGAGAGGATTAGTTCTTCACCATCACTTTATGCTAATACCATGGTTTCTGTGACACTAAGGGAAAAGTGAA
Organism: Chloroceryle amazona; assembly: GCA_027560015.1. Taxonomy (NCBI): domain Eukaryota; kingdom Metazoa; phylum Chordata; class Aves; order Coraciiformes; family Cerylidae; genus Chloroceryle; species Chloroceryle amazona. The sequence continues at coordinate 4,428 of JANHFX010029351.1, read as the reverse complement.
TATCCCTGATGCACAAAGAATACTCCAGGAATCTGCAGTGATTCATTTATTTCCTAATTGACTTGTAAAATAAAACAGAGTATACAAGCCTATGGTTAAGCAAGCCTTTCACCTTTCCTATCTCCAGTCCTTGCTTTCACCAGGAAAAACGTGGGCATGTGGCATGTCAGGAATCTTTAGCACACCCTGTCTGGGTCTCCAGTAAGGAGATGCAGGGAGCAGCATCCCAGAACTTACTCCTGAGGGCTCCTGGTGGAGATGAAGCAGCTTCTATTCAGTGCAGTCTAGAAAGTTACATCAGAGAGGGTGAAAACTGTTGAGCTGTCAGCTGAGAACCCTTACCCACCTCCAGAGTCTTAGAAAATGAGTGTGCTCAAGATACAGGGAATAGGTGCCAGGAGGCTCATGATCTTTTCCATAAAAAAACTGCACTCATCAAAATGATTCACGCCATCATAACATCTTTCAGACTAGCTTCCCTAAAAAGACATCCCAAATCAGCACATACACGTATCTCCAGCTGTACATCTGTGTATGCAAAGTCATGCAGATGTATCTATCTTTACGTGGTGAGACCAAGCAGACTGAACAACCAAAAGATTTAGCAGCAAAAAATTCTTTTCCTATGGCATAAATCCCACTAGTAGTAATTTCATCTCAAAATGGAAAGCATAGGATTACATTATTTGAGCACAAAGGCCAAATTTCCCTGGTTGCCAGTTAGACCTCAAGCTCATACAAACACAGCAGGAGAAACCTAAAATGATTTTGTTTCCTAGTGGCACTAATTCCATTTCTGGAGAAAATGTAATTATATTTATATTGACATTATAATGATAACTTTGCAGGCCAGACTCCATTCTGTCTGTTAGGCCAGATATAAATGAAACACCAGCAGAGACCTAAAGAATTTCTGTTCCTCAGTGGTAGCGCGCCTGGAGGCCCAGTCAATTCTGCAGTCAGAGAAAAGTTCATTCCGTGAAAAAGATCATTAAGATTTAATTTTGTCTTAACTACAAAACCTCTCCATTTTATATTGATCACAGCACCCTCAAACGCGTGCCGTGTGGACTTTGCAATACGCAAACTAGGCTTGTTACGTGCTGCAAGAACTTTGTATGAGGGCTTTTGTTAACTTGATTGTATGACAGAAGTAACCTCCCTTCAATCACGTGCTCAGAGCCTGTTCATTATTGAGATGAAACCGCAAAGAAAGATTTTCGGGAGGTCTATGAAGTTCTGGTGAGGATGGGTGCTGCTATTCCCACATCAAGGGCTGACCTTGCATATCAGGGAAGCAGAACAAAATATGAATTCCAGTTACAGTGATGAATTTTTCAGCCTAGAGCTGATAAATGATCACAGCAGCCCCTGCACCCTGGAGATGCCGTGCTGTTGTGAACAGTAATTGCCTGCTGGCTGTTTGAGGCTGTCAGGATCACATACAGTACATTCAGACTGGAGCCTGGCACCATTTGACTTGTGGTTTTGCTTGGTTATTTATCAATTTCTGTTGCCCTGTATTAAAAAGAGAGGCCCTTCAGGAAAATGGAGGTTCTTCCGTGAAATTCAAGGAGATGGGAATTGCAGTCATTCACAGCTGATACATTAATTTGATACACAGTGGCATTTTTAGGTATTTATACTGGCTATACTAATTTAATGCTATGGTGTATGTGCCAGCCTACCCTACTGTTTTCTCAAGGCACTGTATCAGTGTGAGGTATTGCTGGTTCTAAAGCCAAGATCATGTAAGTATTCATTACTTCTCGTGAGCAAATGGTGCCACTACCCACAAAAGAAGCAGTACCAAGGGAGGGTGTTTAAATTCAGGGCTGAAAGATTTCTTTTCCCTTATATAATTCGTGAAGGAAACATTTCTAGAGAGGACATTATCTGCAAGGTGGAACTGAACTAAATTAATCAATTAGAAACTAGAAAGAGTGAAACAACTTATTTTCAGGAGTTAGACTTTGTTTGAGAATAATATTCCAGGGTGATCAGAACATTCTGATACTTTAACAGACTAAATAAAGCAACCAAACACAACCTTCTTTGGGTCAACTGAACTTTTGAAGATGACTGTGGGACATTCAGATTGAAGGGCAGTAAGAGGCACACAGGAGCCATTGACTGTGCTCTTGAACTCCCTGTCCTCTGCAGCTGGACGCAGCTGAGAGGGTTTGTCAGTGTTTGCAGTCCAAGCCTGCAGCACAAATTTGGCTAAGCGTGGTTTTTTCCATTTTCGTCAGTATTAAAAATACGTCCTGTACATGGTGGTACTTCTGGCCTTCACCACAGAAAGGCCTTTGCAGGCAGCGTCCAACACCATCACAGTTTTATAAATGCTTCATAGAAACATAGAGGTTTCATAAGCTTACATTGGCTTACACAGGATGAATTTTATGTGCTTGACCAATATTACCTGAGGAAATATAGCTCCCAAATGGTGATTCCCCCCCCAAAATACAGTTATAATATGAGGGTGGATGTATGTTGGCATTGGACCAAGTTTCTTAAAGGACACAAACTATTTTAGATATGAAGCCTTCACAGCTTGTTTGTTCTCAAGGGTAAGTGTTGCTTTTGCTGAACTTTTAAAACCTGGTTAGTATTTTGTTTAAATTAATTTGTCCTCTAAGATGCAGTATTAGGATAATAAATTAAATTCTGCCCCTTTAATTTACGACTATAGAGCCTTCTTTGCGGTCAGTTTGTATGCACAAAGCAAGTGAACTTCAAACATGTTTTATAGTCTTGAAAAAAAGTCAAGAGTGTTGTGCAAATATTGAAGCAAAAAAAAAAAAGGAAAGGATAACAAACACACTAAAAGTAAACATAAATATTTTGGAAGAATGGCATTAACTGTTAGGGGTTCTTTCATGTACAGAAAATCCCAGAGTACTAACAGTGGTCTATCATTTTCCAAAGTTCTGGGGTACCTTTGAGTTCCTAAAAATAACCTTTTTGTTTAGTTCTCAATATTTTAGAGATGTCTGAATTGTTTAGTGAGAAAGAGATTTTCTGGCAGTGGAACATTTCTTCACAGCAAGAACTATTCCTTGTAGATTTTTTATTTTGTTTTTAAAAAAGGCAATATACCAAAGATAGAATTCTGTAATCAACAGAATTAAATTGCTATAAACTCACTGCTATTGAAATCACTTTTACTTGCTCTTAGTTTGTTTTGCTTGGTTTTCATCTGGAAAGGTTTAGAGGGTCAATATTTGGTATATAATGCATTCAGTTGATAACAGATGTAATAGCAATATCACTGAATTTCTAACTAGTAAAAATACACCAATGGCAGGGAGTAACTCAAGTATAAATATAACGTCACTAGCAAATTTTAAACTTCCTATGTGCAATCTGAAAGGAAGACATTATAGGAAAGCATTAAAATTTAATATTATGGGTCATCTCTGTCTAATTTCATTTGGAAATACATTTATCTACTTCCAGATTTAACAAAATCCATAATAGGAAAAAAGTACAACATGTGATGTAAAAATGCATAGATCAATTTGAATAGAATAGCAGATAATGTAAACTTTCTATTTTAATCACAAAATCAAGCCACTTGGTCAAGAAGAAAAAGTTACAGTCAACTTCAAAACATTTTTCCCCATTTTTTCACTCCTTACTAGAGCTGAGTTAGCAATATTTTAGTGCAAGGGAGAGCATTTTTGCACTGATCCTGCCCTGTCCAGAGTACTGGAAATGTCAGAGTGGTGTGATCGGAAGAATCCCACTTCCCTTTCTAGCAGAGATTTGAATAAACATCTGTGCATTTGGATGATCCTCTAAATTAAACTCAGTATGGCAGAGACTTCCTTTAGCAGTTTCCCTGTCACTAAAGGAAATGAGAGTGTAATTTTGTAACTCCAATGACAGGATGACTGGTTAGCAGCCAAATATCAGGTCAAACGCTAGGTAAAATACAAATTAGATGCATCTCACCATAGAATGGTTTTGTCTGTTACCCCTCAGTACTTCAGAGTTGTACCATATCACATATAAAGCCTTGCTCCTAGTGTGCAACAGAGACATGCAGAGTGGGTTCAGCTTTTTTGGGTCCCCTACCAAGGCAGCCAGCACAACTCATGGCTCCCCACAAGCACCTTGGCCAGAAGCTGCCCTGCAGAGTGGTTCCAGGGTGGGGAGCAGATGCCGTCCCCCTCTGTCCACATAAATATAATTTAACACACACATCAGCAAAGTCAAGCCCTACCTAGCATGTTCATAAAACCAAATAAAAACTTGGCTGTGTGGAACTGCAGCACTCTGGTAGAGATTTGTAGTTTGATCCTATTTTCAGTGGGGTGCCTTTCCTGCAAGGGGGGGGGGGGGGGGGGGGAAAAAAAAACAAAACAAAAAAAAAAACCCCACAAAATTTCTGTTTTTTTTATAATATTTTTGTTAACATGC
>JANHFX010029350.1:0-32310 GCA_027560015.1 Chloroceryle amazona | reverse complement strand
CTGGAGACAGCCAGGCACCGAGGGGAGCTCAGGTAAGCCCCCACGGCGCCCCGCACCGCCCTTCGCCCGGGCGCGCCCCCACGACGCGGGCTCGGCGTTTCCGCCGTCCCCCAAGTCTCACCGGGCGGCAGGATCTGAGCCGCTCCCGGAGCCTTGAAGGGGACCTAAAGAAAGGAGCTGAAGTCCCTTCGGGCTACCGAGGCGATACCCAGTGGGCGCCAAAGAGCTGGCCCTTGATAAGGGGTTTTGGCCAGCGCCCTTTTGTTTGTATCACTGCTATAACTTTCTCCCTTCATATAAACCATTCCTCCTCACAACATCCACACCACTGCAGTTCGTGTAGACTAGTCTTTGAAGTATAAATCAGCATAGACCATCAGCTTGATTATGCTGCCTCTTTTGTGATTTATTGAATGCCATGTCTTTCCAAAGTACCATAGAAATTGTAATTCTGCAATTTGTATGAATAGCTGCTATAATCCAAATCAGCATAAATGTATTTTAGCCACTTCAGTGACAGAAATACAATTTTAGTATTCTGGGGAAAGAATTGATAGCAATTGATCTGAAATGATAAAAATTCCTGAATTGGATGCAGTTCACACAATAGGAAGGTTAATGTTAAGTGCCTTTCTGTTCCAAGACCAGTTTCTTTAGAAACCTAGAAAAAGAGGACTATAAATTAAAATGTATTGCCTGCTCCTTTGAGAAATAACATCACTAAGTGTCATTTATGCCATAAGTTTATGATCATAAATAGGTATGGTGGTGATTAAACAGGTGCACACACAGAGACATGAAGTCGAATCGGCTTCAAAGTCCAATCTTAACTAACATGCAAACTAATTTTTAACTCCACAAAATTTAAAGGCTAAATTTACAAGTAGCTTCCTTTTTCATCTTCAGTCTTCAGGAGGTCTCAGAACTGGTAATTTTCACTTTAAATGAAAGTTTCCAATTTGTATTCCCCTGCAGAAGAAAAATGTAACACATGTAATACCTGCATTTTATCAGTTTACACATAATAATTCTATATATTACAGAGAACTGGTGATCTGAGTGACAAGGCTTAATATTTATTTACTCATATATTTGAAGCCTTTTAAACAAATAAGTGACTAGTATTATCAATGAGGCAGTTTCAGATTCAACTATGTGTATAGCCTGAATAAAAGCCCACTAAAGTAAAATAAAAAGGTGGAAATTAAAACAGTATCATAAAGAAAAAAAGAAGAAAAATTGGAGGTGTACCTGACATGATGGTTTATTTTCTTGGAAAATCTGAAATTATATTTAAATGACAAATGCCATGGAGAAGCTTGTGTGGAGTAGCTAAATGAGTTTGAACTAATATGGACAGTTATGTCATAAAGAAAATGATTCATTTTAATTTTTTTTGCAAAATGTTTCACCTCGGGGGAAAGTGTGTACCCACAGAATGGAACTATTCCTGTAGAATGTGAATATATTAATGGAAACTGTATTTCTTGTCAATAAGAAGTGAATCAAGAGGACATTAAACTGTGTGTATTTCCTTATGAATTGTACAATAATGCACCACTGGACTTTTTATACATTGCTCCCTAAGAGTCTGCTCTTTTTATGCTTTTACTCCTCATCTGTCTCTTTCATTCCTAAATTACCTGGACATGGTCTCTTCTCTTCCTTCAATCCTTGCTTTATTCTTCCCTCAGGGAATCTTTAATACCCTCCTAAATAATGTCCTTCAGTTTTATTTTCATGATCAAAATGTTTCTTAATACCTATCTATCTTCCATGTCTGCACCAATTTTTCCAACCTCAATAGTGTAGAAGCTTTCTTGCATCCTCTGTAGAATATAAAACCCAGGTGCTAACCAGACAAATTCTTTCATTGTCTCCAGTTAGTATGACCCAGGACACCACAAATCATGTTGCTATCAAATATGTGCTGCTCATCCATTCACTGGAGCTGTTGCTGTCATTAGTTGAAATTCATCTGAGGTGATCTTGTGCTGCCAGCAGAACTTTGGCTAATGGTAAAGCAGTTAAGAGATTAGGCAACACTGATAACTAGTAGTGCTGAAAGGCATTAGGTTTGGAGTTTAGTTGCTGGTGACTTGCTGTAATGCTGATCTACAAACCAGTCTTTTCAGTAACAACTTCAGTTCAAGAAGTAAGAATGAATGTTGTGTTCTGGCAATGCAAAGGTGAACAGAAGCATCACTACAGAGGAAGATCAGCATAATGCACAGAAGTTTTGGATGACCTGAGTAATAGAAACAAGAAGCAGTGCAACAGTTCAAAATGCAATAGCATAGGAGATAATAGATATACCTATTAAAAGCTCCTTTTAAAAAAAGCACAGCTGTTGGAAATGTCTGACGAGATAAACGAGTTGGTCATATTATCTGACCTTTTTTTTTTCCTGATACACTAAAGATTTTCAGACATGAAAAACAAACCAAAAAAGGTCTAAGAGCGCTACTTGCTGTAGGTAATGCTAATCTTTAAGCCAGTTAAGTACTGAGGTTTCTGATCCAAACTGTGCTATGCTGTGCTGTTTTCAGATCGCATCAGGCACAGAAGAGAGCCACTCTGATGAGATGGAGAATGCAAGGCTATTACAAGAGCATAGAATAGATGAGACTAATAGCTCTGGGCATAGCCTTTCACTGAAGTATTTATGGGATTTCCAGGGGAAATGTCTATGTCCAAAAGGCACAGAGATCTTACATTTGTTTCCTAATAACTGTGTAAGCACACCCTGAAAATCTAAGGTGGGAGGGACTGTGCTTGCTCTCAAAAAATACATGAACTGGGTAAATACTGCAAATACAAAGGTATCATTTACGGTGAAGGAAGTTATATAAAAATCATTAATTTTGTAATTAGAAATAAATTAGGGTTGAAATTTTACGAAACTGAATAACCATTGATAGTTTTCAAGAATTCCTCAAAGAAGAAACACGTCAGTGGTAGTGGTGAGATGTTATTAAGGTCGAACATGATCACTTTTTAAGAGCATTATAATGGTTGGCTTCCTGTGCTAGCAGAAATCTAAGACAGATAAGCACATATTTGTATAAAAGGTCCCTTACAATCTCATGTTCTGTGAAGGAAGTGACACAACATGGTTGATGATTCCTGAAATGAAGGAACAGGCAGAATCTATCCACAGATTCTGTGGTAGGGTGTTACATGCCAACAGCATTTTAATGAAAGTGACTTACATTAATATGGAACAGATTTTGCTTTAATTTTGCAAGTAAATAAGCATGTTCTTTGGCTTTTTATTGATGGTATTTTAGGAAAGCATAAAGGCCTTGTGGAATTCTGGTTTGCCTGAAGACTTAACTGATTGCTGTATATATCTCATCTTTGTGCTGTGATTGCTACTACATTTTCAACGCACCAGATCTTAATTTTGATTATGTACAGTACAAAGCAGAAAAGTTTATGTAAAAACAGCAGTTTTTACCCTGTTCACCAGTTCTGCTGAGCTATCAAAGGTCAATTAGTGAAGAAATTCCTGACGTTCAGTCAGAATACTTTCTTTAGGTTACATGCGGTATCAAGAGCTTGTATCACAAACTTGTCAAGCTCAAATCCCTCATATTTAATAAAAATATTCTTAAGTTAACAAAGAATAATCAAGACAAAATCTTGTCAAGTAATCATAGCTGCCATTCACCTAAATTCTTAGCTGCTACTTCAATAACTATTATATGAAAATAAATATCCAAAATCTTCTTCCAAAGTAAGCAGAGGTGACAGATAGTTACTATGAAGATCATACAGAATGAAGAATATTGCAGCAATTTTGTTTACTGAAAGGGCTGCATATTAGTGGGAATTATTTGATTTACTCAATAAGCTTGGTCATTCTCTAAAAAGGTAGTGAGTATCCATTTTAACATAATGCTGCAGTTACCTGAAGACTTTGCTGTGTTTTTATCTAAGTTGTTTGTATTTCTGCTTGTTTTGTTTTTTTTTTTTTCAGAATTCATTAATATATCTAAATTCTGTATGCCAAATTGAAATGTCTATGATTTATCATGAAATAACAAACATATGTTTCTGGTTTATTCCCAGATTCAGAAGAGGAAATGAAAGCATTAGAAGCAGATTTATTGACCAATATGTACACATCAAAGGTAATTATTTCTCCTCTTTTAGCTGAAGGGTAGGGAGCAAATGAATTCTCATTACAAACTAGAAGTCTTTGCACAAAGTAATAACCTATGGTCTAGACTGAAAAGTTCAGTCGTAGACATCACTTTGGTGCACGATTTTCTTCAGTTCAAAGGAAATTTAAAGGTGTTGATGTGTCACACTAAAAGTGCTCCTCAGTTGTAACACTGGTACTTTCATTAAACTGTCAAAACTCTGTCAAGTGCAGAGATGTAAATATATATGAGGTAATGTGTTTCCAATAGGATTACGCCTGATGAAAGCTAAATTAACCTTGAGTCAAATCCGTAAGTGCTATTTTAATGCAGAACTTTTCCTATATGCATATAAAATTAAGACAGTCATAAAGAAAAACCTGTTAATACATATGCTGATTTTAGTTTAGGAATTTAGTCACAGAGTTAGTACAGGAACATGGGGACATGACTGTGAAAATAGTAATCAGATAAATGACATCTCCTTGACAAGTTGCCAGACTAAGAGAGATGTACATGGTGTTTAATACAAAAAGCCAAGAATTTAGGTCCAATATAACTTTGACAAGGTGAAGCAGCACGTGTTGCACATACGCATTGAACAGGTTGATAGACAAACACTTTCTCAACATTATTTACCACAAGTGATCCAATAAATATTTACATCTAATATTTCTTCAGCAATATATTAAAGAACAAACTCTGAAAGAAGTACTATTGACTTAAGGTTGAATGGTTTAATTCTCTGTTCTAATGAAGTTAAAGTGGTGCTTAAATTTGATGGAAAATAAAATGAGAAGTGAAAAATTTCCCAGGAAAAAGAATGTCATGAGGCAATGACTGATTGAAGGTGAAGAATAAAACCTGCCTGAAGACTTCTGTATTCATGGTATTTGCTTTATATGTGAGCTTTTTTCACAGGATCCTTTGAATAGACTTGAATAAGAAATGAGGCCAGAAAATAGAATGTTTTGATCTGGTCTGGCAGTTCTTAGGTTCCCATGTTCTTTACTGGCATGGTAATTAACCTTAGATGCCAAATAAACCTGTTCGCCACTTACTTCTCTGAGGTAGAGAAAGATTGAAGAGATAGTCTTTTCCTGAGACAGGAAGGCTGACAGCAGTAGTTATATTTCTGTGTGGCAAAGTATAGTTCACCCTAGGAGAAAAGCCTGCAGCTATTGGTAATTTCTGCTACTGACTAGTGAAACTGTGAACCAAACTTCCATCTTTTGCTCCCTCTCGGCACAGCACAATCTCAGGTAACAAAAAAATGTCCAAATACAGTGCAGCAGTTGATGATGTAATGATGTTTGCTGTAATATATTGTTTTACATCATGTAGCTCGCTATTCGATTTCCTTATGGTACGCACTATAAGTCAAGTGACACCCAAAGTAAACAGAAGCAGTAGATGCATGGTGGAAACATTACTTTAGTTCTACATTATACTGCCTTAAATCACCATCTAAAATTCATTAGTTCAGTAAGTACTGTTTCTTTACATCAAAGTAAGGCACAGTAGAACCACTAAAAAGTGTGCGTAAATGCTTCTTAAAGACAAACCACTATTTCATTCATTACTGAAATAACTTTTTTTTTCCCCTGTTGTTCTCTGCTAGCTTTTAACTCTCATTAAAACAAAAGTATAGTTCTGGTGTAAGAGACAAATTTGAGGATGGTATGTGTAATAACTGGCTTTTACTTTGCCTGAGATCTGGTTGCAGTTGAGGGCAATTAGTGTTACATTGTATTAACAGTCTTTGACACTGACTTGGTAATAAGCAGCAAGGGAAATACAGACAATTTAAATAGCATTAAGATAGGGGGAAAAAGCAAGAAAGAAAAGAAGAGAAAATTATTTATGAAAGTCCAGAATTTAAAAAAGAAAAAAAAAGTGGATTATGATTTTTGGTTTTAGTATTTGGCATAAAAAAAACATCTTCCATAGTAGGCACTTGTGAAGTATATTATCAAGACTACAGCTAGGATTTAAGTACACACCTTTTCTAACATTCAGTAGTCTATGCAATATCATGGAAAGAATTACTATATGCTTGTGACTTCTCAGACTGCTGTCCAGTGGTTTATTGGCCCTTTTCAAACTGCTCGTTAAAGTCATCTCATATGCTAAATCACTCTCTAAAGAAGTATGTCCATGCTTACAACCTGTCTTCAACATTTAATCCAGTTTATCATCCTTCGCTGCTGTTACATCTCAAAGAAGATACAGGGATCAAACAAGTCCCTAAAATGCTTTATCTGCCTTTCCTCTAACATAAAATCCAAAGAGCCATTTGGAAGATCTGGTAAGACAACAAGATTGAGGGAAAAAAAAAGAAAAAAGACCCCAGTGTTTCCTTGAAGAATGTTTCATTGCTAGAATGTACTCCGCCTCTGAGATCTACACTCACATTAATTCTTGCAGTTGTGGACCCTTTGAGCTTCTTTCTGCTCTAAGATGCCTATTGCTGCCTATATATACCCAGACGGTTTAGCCCGCTGGTCAAAGGCAGACAAGTTTACAGGTGCCTAGGAGAGTTGTTGACTTCCTAACTCAGTCATCACATAAAAATTCCTACGTTTATAGGCATTAGAATAAGCCATGGAAGAACTCTTGTCTTTAACAGAACTCAATACAATATCTGCTTAAAGTCAGAACGCATTTTTGTTATTTCTGTGATTACACTCTGAACAAAATTCAACTACTATTCTGAAAAGGAACCATAGAGATCCTACATTAACTTGGGTTTTACTTGATTATGAATTTGTTTTTCATCTGCTTTCACTGGATAAAGACAAGAATCTAAAAAGCAGAGAACTGAACTTTCTTTTTATAAAATAAAAAAAAAAGTAGTGATTGGGAGGTATGCATTAAAACATAAGGAGTATCTCAGGGGTATCATTCAACCAGGAGTGGAAAGAAAAAAGTATCATATAAGTTATAACTTGGTATTCTCTTTAATCTTTCACAGGACAAGCCTGTTGTCAAAGAAGGAAATATTCTCAAGCCCATGTCAGTTTCTTAGATGATTTAAAATTCTCTTTCAAGATATATGAAACGTGGGAAACCATACTTCTGAATCTTACTTCAAAAGCAGGTTCAACAATGGAAATGCATACATCATATTTCCTTTATCATTAATAACTTCTAAATTCCAATTCATACTGCAGTCTCTTTTGTTTCTTCATATCATTCCCAGATATTTTTCAAGTTAAATCTTAAGAAAAGTAGTTCCATCTTGGCAGATATGACTTCCTTGATCTCTTGTGTAGGTGTTTTCTAAAACACGTCTTAAGCAACTGCAGTTGGTATTGTTTGGACCTGTGTAGAAAGTATATCACATATTGGAAATGTACCTGGACATTTGGGTTATGGTTATATTAAACTGTGGTTTTGAATATTCCTTTAGGATAACCACCTCAGATAGTTACCAAAAGCTATGAAACGAAGCTCATTGTAGTGCTCGCAGTAATAGTGGAGTAGAAAAGTAACATGACTGCTCTGTTCAGTGACTGAACATGACCAGAGAGCTCCATGTTCAGTTAAAAAAAAATTAAAAAGCACTCTAGACTGAAGTTCTTAATGCTTCATAGTCTCACTCTGTGAGCTGGCAGAAGTGTAAGTCAGAAGCAGGTGTAGCCAGTTACAGATACTTCGAGGTCATATGTTCATGGTATTAATGGGAATTAGACTCCCTTAACAAAGTCTGCTTGCAGACTGGACTGCAATTTTTTTTTCTCTAGCTTCATAATCAGCAGCTAACACCAATTTCACATAATGAAGTCTGCTATTTAAGTATTTTACCAATACAGAGGAAAGTTCCTTTCAACACAGACATGTATCCAGCTAACATAAAGTAGTAACTTTAGATCAAAAAAATTCTATAGGTTATGAAAGAAGGCATAAAAGATTTCCTTACCCTTTCCTCTTCTCTTCTGTTCCCATCCACTGATTTTTTTTTACTTTTTTTTTTTCCTCAGAACTCTAACTTGCTCATTGGCCCTAGATTTTATTCTTGATTGCAATTAGCTATTGTACTGCTAGCTCACATTTGTTTTGGATATCCAGGAGGGAGAAGTACACTGGAAAAGCGTCCCTATTTGACATGGAAAGCTCCATATTTTTATATTTCACAAATACTTTAAAACAGACAAAGGAAGATTTTGAAATTCCAGTGGACGTTTGATCTTTTTGCTAGCTTAAGATATATTTATTAAATTAGAAGTTCTGCAGAGAGGTTAATTACTACTTTGAGCCTGTCACATCTTTTCAAATAATTGAACAGACTTACTAAGGCACCTAGACAGGACAACAGCTGAGGTTGAAGTAAACAATGCAGAATCAGTTTCAAGTTTTTGAATAAGATTGGAGATTTGTTTTCTTCTTAGTCTCCAAACAAAACACTGAGACCTGTCAGGAATCTGCGAATATATAGCGGTTTTATTAAAGGGCTAAATTATTCTCATTGTGAAAGACATGCATATACCAGATGTATATTGGAGTAATGATTTATGGCCAAAAGAGAATATTTTTTAACTAATGCTAATAGCGATACCAGCTTTTCTTGTTTCTACCTCATTCCTCTCCATTTTTTCTTCCTTCAGAAAATAGTTAAGTGTGGTGAAGATGCATAAACATTACATATTTTTTAAAAATGCTCTTTTGATAGATAGGTCCATTATGGACCACCTAAATTCATTTAGTCTGAGTTTTTCAGTCCAGTTAGCAAACCAGGAATATATTGTTTGCACATCTCTGTTTCATCTTTGCTCCATCTTTATCTAAGCCCATGGAGCTTTGATTCACCTCTGCCAGGTTCATGACTCTCCAGCTTCCAAAAGTCCTGGGTCTTACAGATTCCATAACTTCAGCCTCAGCCTCATCAGACAGCTTGCCCTGAAGCAGGGACTCCATTCCTTTTCTCAGGGAATTTTGAAATGAATGTTATTTGTTATGAACTGGGAAGGAGCGTCTAGTTAACCACAGGCATCCACCTTGAATTCCAGCACTGGGAATTTATCCAGTGTTCTTGACTCATTGTCCTGATTTACACTTGTGAATTTATATTATATTAATTTCCATCTGTGTTTTTGTTTTCACCCGTGCAGAATGACTATGAAATGCTACCATTCTGGTTTGGTAGCAGTTTAGTTTTTAATTGTGCGAATCTACCTGGGGGGTAAGACTATGGAGAAGCAGACTTGTTCTGTTTAATAAAAGAGTTGTCCTAAATAATGTCCTAATTTCAGCACTCTCTAATTATTGTCCAAAAATTGAGCAGATGAAAAGTACTTCAAACACACAAACTTGTTCCTACCAAAGTGTCTGAATGTCACACATTACTACTGGAAGAAAAAAAAAAAAACAACCAAACAACAAAACAAAAATTGCAATGTATTAAATTAAATAGTGGCTATTCATATTTTTAGATTAACAGAGCAAAACTTCCTTACTGGAAAATGACCCTGCTAAACGTCTGCAATCTTGTCAACACCTTAAACAACCAAGCAGGGGAAACAGTAGAGGTAGATGAAGAGGATCTAATTTCGGGAAGACAGTTTCCGGCTGCTCTGGATGGTTTCAGCTTGGAAGCAATGCTGACAGTTTATCAACTCCAAAAAGTTTGCCACAGCAGAGCCTTTCAGCACTGGGAGGTAAAGCAGTCACCAATGTCTGTTTCAGCTGCTGTTAAACTCTCAGGATCTGTTTGTAGTGATGTTTTTAAATCCATATCCATGTGACCCCTGTCACATTGTCTGAGCTTTCCTTCCCTTTTTTATATTTTCCAATACTTCTAATAAGCTTCTTATTGAAAGAGTTGTGAATTAATGTAGTTTCTGATGAACTAATTATTTTTTCTGTTTGTGGGTTTGTGTTTTGTTTTTTGTTTGTTTGTTTGTTTTGTGGTTTTGTTTTATTTTGTTTTGTGGGTTTTTTTGTGTGTTTTTTTTTGTTTGATTTAATATATATTTTTAAATATTTTAATAATGACCCCTGTATAAATGAGAACTATTCTTAACTGCATACTTTCTCCACTCTTTGTATCCATTCCAAACAACTAAACAAACACATGAAAGTGAGCTTTATGCCGGAATGCAATATTAATATTTGCTTAATAGACATGAGGTTACTGCAGATTTATTGAGGCATAACCTAATGTAGGCAGAGTTTCTGAAAACCTTTTTAAGGCCCTAAAGCAAACTAGATTAAAAATGCATGGCCACATTTGCATGTGTACCTGTAATTTTATTGGGTACTCTGGGCTTTTTATCATTGCTAGAAAACTGGTAGCAAGGGAACTCTTCCTTTTCACTTCCCCACACCTAAAGAGGGCCCTGGAGTTGACATAGTGATTTTATGAGGATTGCTGCTCTTAAATTGTCATTTTTATAGTCCATTTGAGATATTTATCTTAGTGCAGTGATTAAACAGAGACACACTAGGCACAATCTACTAGCACTGTTATATGTTGCACTAAAAGCTGCTTTGTGTACCAAAAATAGATTATCTTAGTGTCACTAAACACTACAGAAAACCCAATCACTTCAGCTATCACAGTTTCATGGTCAATCTGGCTGAATTTTGATCCTTTTCTGTTTGCTGAATCACAGCTCCTTATTTACAGGCTTGTTCTCAGTCTTTCATATTAGCTGATATGGTCCATACAAAAGACTGTAACATCTTTGAGAAACAGAGTTCTGTGAGGACTCTCTGCATCAGTACTTCTATTGCTGAAAGGGAACTACTGTAGAATGGACAATATGCAAGAGCCCATATGACTTAATCAGAGTTCCTTTGTATTTTCCTCACCTCTTGTAGTGGTTGGGAATTATCACCCATAACTGTACTGCAAGTGTAATTAAAAAAAAAAAAATAAAAATTTACTCTCTCAGTTTAGGAATGTGCATATGCAGTGCAGAGGTTTATAAGACACAATAAAAGAAGGGATAGATCCAGAGGCATAAGGATTGAAGAAGGCTTAAAATAAACAATTTATATAATGAAAGAAGTTCTTGTGATCTTATTCATTGAGGATTTACTCCAAACTCTGTTGAAACCATGAGAATCTTTCCATTCATTTGAACAGAATTTAAATGAGCACTCATTTATTAAGTAATTAAGTGAGTAACTGAGTTTGATTGCTTAGGGAAATACTGAGGTGAATATAAATATATATTCAGTTTAATGCCTTTCATCCAGACAGTAGGACTGTACTTGACCATGGAAGAACATTGTGAGAGAATGGATGAAATCTTAACAGATACAACAAGAACAATTCTGAACAAAACACTTTAAAAATTCGAAGTAAAAATCAAAACAGTTATATAAGAAATTTTGACTGACAAAATTTTGGCTTTCTTGTGCTTTATTTATTTTTTTCTTATTTGTTTATTGCACTTTTAAATTTTTTAGCTGTAGGAAGTTGCAGATAAAACTATTGCTCAAAAGATGAAACCAGAGAGCAGTGGGCGTTTTAGGAGGTGTTTAGCCTAAATGAATGATTACTGAGTGACAACCATTAGGAAGTTTTCAGTCAATTCAAGTTTTAGTCCAGGGAGGACATAGCAGCTTTTCTGTCATCAAAACTAATGATCTCATTTGTTTAAGTGGAATGTAAATATCACCTGTGCAGGATTCAGCTCATCTTAAGCCTGATCTTAGTTTTGTGTCTTGAGTTTTGTACTGTTTTTTTTTCTCCCTTTTTAAAAAAACAAACCCCAAAACAACACAGCCAAACAAAACAAAAACAAAACAAAAACCACACAACTATTGTGGCAAAGAATTTTCTTTGTGGCAGATGTTAAAATAAAGTTTTGGAAAACTTTCTAGGTATTGGTAATCTTCATTAGCAAAAAAGCTTGTAACATTGTGTCTCTTCTTGCATCCTACAGTTACTTCAGCAAGATTCTTTTGATCTAGAAAACTCAAGCCAAGACAAGGAAATAATGAAAAGAAAAAATCCCTATATTCTGAAACGGCAGCTACATGTTAACAAAGCTAGAAGACCATACATACTCAAGAGGAGTTCATATTACTGACACAGCAGAAGAAAACAATGTATATTTAGTTTATAGGTAACTGTGCATTATGGTTATCATTATTTAAATCTGAAATCATACTTGTGTGAAAACATACTACAGAAAATCATCAAGATGATAGCATAACTGTGTCTTTTTTTCAATTGCTGTTTCTTGGTTGTGATTTTTTCCTACTTGAGATTAACTGGACCAATACATTTGCAAATAAATCTAGTTTCTAAGCATGATGTATTGTACAAAACTGAGATGTCAACATATTTCCAACAGTATTGTTATCTTTTCCTATTTTCTAAAGCACATCAACATGCACCAAGTAAATTGATATTGTCTGTAAATCCTATGAGAATCTTACAATTTCTTAATGCAGCACCTCACACGTATATATGCTTGCATTTTTTTCTATAATACACTAGTCAGAACTGCCACAATATTTTATATATTGGCCAGTTTAATTTATTAGGGATTAGGTCTAAGGAAGGAAGGAAATACAAGCTGCTAACTTTAAGTGGTAATTTCAAAATTTGTATTTTAAATAGCTTTCTTGTAAATTAGTTTTAAGCTTTTGATTCCTAACTTGCCACTGAAGAGTCAGAATTTAAGAAAACAATACATAAATAAGACTTTAACAGAGTATGTTAGTGACAACAAACCCAGATGTGCTTCAGAGTCTTGTGTACCACCCACTAAATAAGGGAAACAGTTTATTAAACCAGTAAAAAAATTTACAGTGTTTACTTAATCTATGAATGCTCAGGAAAAAAAAAAATAAAGACAAAAAATAAAAGCTCATTCATGCTCCTGTTCTATCACTGTTAAAGTCAGAATAGTTATCTGGTTATATGAGGAACTTGGAAGAAATATTTGAAAGGGGAATTAAAATTAGAACATCTAAAACTTACAATTAAAAGGCATTTTCTTTCCCTCCGTCTACAAATTTATAACAACAACAGACAGTTTCGGGGATTAAAGACAGTCTTGGAAGCTGATGGAGAAGAAAGCTCTCAGCATGGAAAAAGTTGTTTTCAAGTTGTGAGGGATCGAGTGCCACTTGAAATTTAGATGTTTTCCAGCTCCGTGTCTGAGATGTGTATATGAGACTCAGGATCACAATAATCCTGAGTTTCAGTCTAGAGGAAAAACAGTTTGAAAGAACTGGAGGTCACAACAGTCAAAATAGAGGAATAGTCCAAGACACAAAATCTGTATGTATGTCTATGTGACCAGGAGGCAAAAATGGGACAAAAATATGTTGCTTTTGAAAACCTACCTCGTTTCTGTTTGAAGTATTTCCTCAAAAATTATACTGTTCTAACAAATTCCCAGAATTTTCAGGACAGATTTTCTGTCAGTTATTATTAAACATATACAAGGGTATGCATAAAAAAACCCATACCCATACCAATGGTTATATAAACATTATTACATGGGGAGAAATGTCTTTTTTTTTCAGTAAAATGTATTTTTGCAATATAGCAAAAATTAAAGCTAATTGTAATTCCTTTTCTCACTGCAAATGTCATTAATCAGTTTATTCAATAGGCGCTAAATGCATGCAGTCACAAGATACATCTGAGCATACATTAATTACTGTAATAATTGTTATGACTTGAATACAGCAAAGCACTTAAGTACGTTTGGTCTCAATGTTTTAAAAGCTTAATGTGCTTAAGGGATTTGCTTAAATAAGGATCTAGTAGATTCATCCTTTTTTTTTTTTTTTTTTTTTTTTTTTTTTCCTGAAACTGTCAGAATTAGACCAGTGGAACAGTATGCTTTAAAGTGGCTAAGAAACATCTATCTCCCTTTCCAACAAAAGCTGCCTAGTCTTATTATGGGTACTTTAAATTCTAAATGACCTGTTGTTTTGAAATAAGAAAGCAGGACAGAGTTTGTTCCAAAATTCACTGCTAGCAATACGTGAGCAGAAAAGAAAAGAAATTTCAGACCACTATTTCAGGGAGAACCCAGAATATGACAAAAAGAAATAGGTTGCCGTAAGATTTTTCTCTTGTGTTCAGTTTAAGTGTATAGAAAAAAAGAAAAAAGTAGGGTGAGGTACCATGGTTGTCATCTGATAGAGAATGTTAAATTTCTTGAAAACAAGAACACCCTTCCATGTTTCACTTTGGAGATGATTTAGATATTCAGCGTGATGGCAGAGGACCTCAGATGATGTTAACTGTCCTGCCCTCATCTAGTGCTCCATACTCAAGTGGGACTTAACCCTGTGACTGTTGTTCCTTGCAGTGCAGAGTTAACAAATTAGCCAGACTGACTGGCTGAAAATGGCTTAAAAGAACCTATTTCCTTTCAGCATGCTGTGAATCCACACAGAGTCAGCTACTGTGTGCCACTGGAGGAGACAGAGCTTAAAGTATGACTTTAAGGGCAGTAGCTTTTTCTGGTTTTCTCTAGCCTCTGATGGAAGGGGATGCTCAGGGACCTGTCAGAGGTCTGTCATCCAGACTGGAAGATGGTCCCAACTAGATGAAGAAACAACATTCATAGCTGTAACATGGTCAGTAAAGATAGAAAAGCCAATGCTGGCATTTCAGTCTATTGGTGACTGGCAAAAAGCAAACATAGCAATATTAAAATGTTAGAAAACACACACCATGCGATAGTCAAGCTTACGTGTACCTGTTGGTATTTTGCTCATTCATTCAGTAGGGTCCTCAGGGTACCTGCCTTGTGCATTGCCTGCAAAACCAATGCTGTATTTGCAGCAGCAATGGGTGCTGAATGAAGTTCAAGCCAGAGGAGGCCCTCACAGTATCACAAGACTGGTAAATTCAGACAGCTTTTTCTGCTTTATTTTTCTCAGCTTATATTTGTCTTAAGCTTAAATATATTATTTTGAAGACCGTTAACTCAGATCGCCGCCTTGGCTTAAAGAACTGCCTCGATATGGACAATTTTGTTTTATAAAGGCAATTGCTGAGAGATTTGCTGTCTGTCTCTGCAGAAGAGCACATTATTTCTGACATATTCTGTTGCTGAGGTTTGTATGAAGTTCATAGATGAATAATTACACCAATTGTTCAAAAAATTTAGACTTAACTATTTCTCCTATTCCTAACATATTGGATATTGTCAGGCAGAGCAATTTAAGAAACCTCACAGTTATTTCTAATGTAGAATTAAATGGAACTGATATTTAATATTATTTCCTATATTTTCAATAGTTATCATCCATAATCTTACTAATGCCCTGTAGAAGAAAAGGAAAACATAGATAAACGAATAATTTAATATCTCTGAAGCATATATTTGTTATTTTTTCTTTAAAAGAAATATTATGAAATAATAGTTACTGTTCTGAAGTTTAAATGTGGTGATCAAAGAAGTCTTCAATTTTCTTGAGTCTTACTTGTAGTATATTATAAAATTTGCTTGTTTCTGTCTTTTCCATTACAAGTCTAAACATTGTTCTGTGTTTTAGGTAAGAGTCTAATGGCTGTGGTGTGAACAGAGTGGATGAAACGTGTCATTTGAAGATTAAAAGAGATTTAATTTTGCAATGTATGATTGTGGCTATGTCTCATACCCTACTCTTAACTAACACATAATGGAGACATAATAATTTGGTCTTGATCTTTATTATTTTTCCCTAAGATTAGTTATCAGTTTGCATTATGTGGTATCAGATTGAAGATGCAAGCCATGACTGTAATATTTACCTCTAGGAAGGCAGAAAGAGAAGCAAGTTCTTCTGAAGTTCCCTAAGGTTCCAGACTGATCATTGATGTTCTCCACATCCAAAATATTGGACTGACTGAAGGCAGTCATAAAACAAGAATTGTAAAGAACCTGCCAAATGAAGTACACTGACTTGTGTGACATAACAAGAGTCAGAATTTGCATCTTGCTGTCCAGGAAGCAAAGAAAGTGGAGGGAAGCACTGATCTTCACAAGGAACCTGGAGAATGAGTTTTTCATTGCTATCAAAGTCAAGCATTCACAAGTCGCGAGGTTGTAAAAACCTGCACATCCAGCGAGCTAGCTGGATGGATAGATAGATAGCCATGACATTTAAATTAAGTAATAAATAGACATAGAATTATTTTTATTTCCTCCATTTACTGGACTGCCGGGGAGCATCTGAATCACATTTTTAAGTTTTGTCAACAAGAGGAGCTGAAACATACTTGTTTTTATTCATTGCTATCGATAATTGACATTCTCATCCAATCTCTTGAATCCAGCAGGTGCCATATTAAGACACACACAAAAGCAGATTAGATTTCAAACCCTGTCAGATCCAGGATACTTGGATGGGTCTGACAGACCCAATAATCAGACAGTGGATTAGAAAGGGCATTGTGGTACCTCATTAGCAGACAAGCTTTGTCTGGTTGAATGAGTCCTCTGAGGTGACAATACGGGAAAACTGCCTGGGAGACACCCAGGAACTTTTGGAGGGGTTTCAGTTTCTAAGAAACATAAAGCCTTTGGGAAGTGTTAGTTGCCCAACTAAGGGTTGCTTTTTCCAAGGATATATGAGCGTACAGCTCTTGTCTTGGGAGACTCCTCACATTCCCTCATAGAGAGGGAATACATGGGACTATAAATTACTGGGCTTGAATTATCAAGGAATATCATTTTTCTGAGTGGGTCAAGAACCAGTCTGTTCTGACTCAAAAGCTGCAGTGCAGTATTAGTCTGGAAACATTTTATATTTTACTCTTGAAGTTCAGTTGTAGGAATCTTTTGCAGGATACATTTATCTTATGTGTACATGAGACATTTCTCAGTCTACATATAGCTTTCATAAATTACTGACAGCAGCCTGAGGACCTCTGTCCAGATGTAGCATCTAAGCTGCTTAACAGAGTTAACAGTATGTTAACAGAATGAAAAACTGCTGGGCTTCTACATCAGTGAATCTGATCTCGAGGATAAACTGGAAACATCCTAAAAGACAATATCGACATCATTATTGCAGCTTTTTCTGATATATTGTTTTAAAATCCAAGCTGCTTTTTGTAATTAAGTATTTCATAATTTAAGGTTTTTTCCCCCCTATAAATATTTAACTCAAGGTCTAAAATAAATGTGTATGCAGAAAAATGAAATAGTTTTAAAAAACCAAAACTAGTATGTGCTCTATTGTCCTTAATTTTCATTAAAAAAAAAAAAAAGGTTTTCACAGAGCGATATGGTTTGGAATCATTTAGTCTGGAATAAATGGTGTGATTCCTCCAAGATTTTTTTTCAAAGCCATATTGTTTACATGTATTTAAAGACAACTGTTCCTAGAAACTAATATTTTAAAGCCTTTTATTAGGTTGAAAAAAACCCCAATTTAGTTGATTCCCTATGGTTAAAAAAAAATCCTCCTCTGATTAAAAAATAACACATAGAGAAGGTCTTAGAAATACTTAGTTCTCGCATGAATTAAATCTTTGTTATTTCTGTGTACTAACAAATCCTTAGGGTAGTTGTATACTACCATATACTGCAGTTGTTGTGTTTTGTTATCTTAATGATCTTTTAAATAAAGAGCTGTTTGGAACAGACAATAGCTTTTTGTTATGCTCAAAAAGGAGAAATCAAAAAAATAAAAGCACATGGAGCAAAGGTGTATGTGTATGTACCCACGAATGAAGTGTTTATTCAAATTATTCTGAGTTTTACAGCAAATTAAGTATAAATTATGGGAATATACAACTGCAGAATATTATGGTACCATGGTACTTTTACTGTTTGCCGCAGAAACAGGCAGTAATGACAAATTTCTAAATGATTGTCTTTAATATGCAGAAGGCACTGAAGTACTAAGATTGCATCTGCTTTTGAAGCTGAAATCCTTGGTGAATACTTCCATTCTCCTCAAAAGTTTCCATTTACTGAAGGCAGTTTTTTCATTATATTGGAGTTAAGAGTAACTGTTCCAAGATCCTGCCTGTGGGGAATGAGGGAGTTATGAACATTATAATTTGTGTTTTTTATAAATATTACACGTACCTCCACTTCATCTTTGTGGTTTTACATATCTCTGTGTTACAGAGTTGAACTGAAAGAGGCTATAAGGGAACAAGCAAATGGCAAAGTAAATACAGGCAAATAAGGAACTTAACAAGAAATTGGGGGAAGATGTTAACTGTATATTCCTTCTGTCTGTCTCAAATCAAAGAGTGTCAGAGCTGGCTGAGGTATGGGTCATATGTACTTGGAGGGAAGGAGGGAGGGAGAAAGGGAGAGGAAAGTCAGGGAGAAAGGAGGAAAGGCAATCTAATACTGAGTGAAGTCTTTCTATATTGGTGCTAGTTGAGGACTAAAATGTACATAGTCTGTATGAACTAAAGATAGAGGATATTCTGATTAAAAGAAAAAGGAGTTTCCAGGAAATAATAGAAAGGGCAATTATGTGGCCCCCTTCCCAACACTTCCCTTGCATTGAGAAAATCAGATTGAAACTGTGAGGTTTCAAATCGAGTTTTTAAGCTGAAAGTGGAACAACTAAAGAAAGCTTTCTTTAGCTTTCAGGAGGAGTAGAGAGTGGGTGGTAAGGGTCAGGAATGACACAAATAAGAGTCAGTTCAATCATTTAGTAAACTGTGCAAAGCCAGGAATATCAGTACTGAGTAGGGCAGAAATACAAATTGCTGTTAATAGTTTGGGATTATCAACACCAATATGCCTAGGTTTGAGAGAGCTTGTGGTTTGAATCTGTGTCTCAAGCAAATTAGCACCATTTTCTCACACTGGTCTCAGAATTAGAAGCTGTTGTGACATCCATGCAGGAGGCGAGGAAGATCTTTTAAGGACTATGAAAAAGAACAGAAGAAAACTTAGTTCCAAGGAGAAGGCCTTATCATGAAGCAGCAGCTCATTTCAATCTTGAAAGGTAATGAGAAACTTACATTTATAGGTCTGTATACATTGATAGATCAAACACCGCTTATCTTTTCTACTTGATATACTTAGCCCCGATTTTTTTCTTTTTTCACTGTGGCGAGACTATTTATTACAACTTACAAAAGTATTAAAAAGAGAATGAGTACTTAGGAATTCAATTATTAATACCTCTTGATATTTTCCAATCTCTGATATACTCATTCTCATCCACCATGGCACTAATTCCTTGGGCTACTACAAATTCCTGTGCTGTTACTTAGTCTTGTCCACTTAACAAGTTCCCTAATAGGAATGAATCAAATATGAGTGAAATGAAAATAAATTACATATAGTGCATTTAGCATGTATTAAAATACAAAACAAAAAAAAAAAGTTATCAGAGAAAAATGAGT
The DNA here is from genome assembly GCA_027560015.1 of Chloroceryle amazona. Lineage (NCBI taxonomy): Eukaryota > Metazoa > Chordata > Aves > Coraciiformes > Cerylidae > Chloroceryle > Chloroceryle amazona. The sequence goes on along the minus strand of JANHFX010029350.1, from coordinate 12,867 downwards.
CATATATGAACTAGATTTTATCCCATTTTTCATGTATTCTGTTAAATTTTCACTTGAAAGACTCAAATTCTACTAAAATTACATTAGTCTGTAGTTACACAGATTAGTTTTTTTCCCACTATCTCTTAAATATAGACTTCTTATTTCCTCTTTGTATCATACCAGAGTTGTATATATTGTTAAAACCAGTATCTGTATCTTCAGAATTCGGATGTACTGCTTTGAATATTGGCATGGAGCTTATCCAGAAGCCTGACTCAATCCTTTGTATCATTCGTCCTCAAATAATCTTTAGAAAGTGTAGAAAAGCATTCCTTTTTCAGAGAAAAGACACTCAGCTAGCCATCTCTTTACATTCTTTGCATTCCTACAGAAACAAAGACACGCAAAAAGACATGAAATTTAATTCCATATTCTAGAAGAGTTTTGAACTAAGAAAACAAAATAATTTTGTATAGGCTTCATTATTGCTCATCATTGCATATGGTAACAATAAGTTTTATGATTTTTCCATGGTAATAAGGTATTTTGAATGCTACAAATACATAAAACTTAGATCTAATACTATCATCTGACACTAATCCTAGCATAAAGATTATGCTTTAGGGAAATTTCACTTTTGTTTAGGGGGGTTAAAAATCATCTGTTTCCCACTTTTTTTCTTTCTATTTAAGTGAACTAGAGTAAGGAAATTACTCTTTGAACAGTCTAAGGAATATCTTTTAAAAATACTTGTATATTATTTAGGACAATGAAAAAATCCAGAAACTGTTTTAGTACAGATTATGCCTAAAAAATAAAAGCTTGGCTGGAATGTTACTGAACACATGCTAAGTTAACTTAAAAAGAAAAATTTAGTTTTTTGTAATATTTTTTCTTTGGTAGTTTTGATCTTTTTCTCTCTGCATTTACATTCCTAGTCTATTCTGTTCTGTTTACTCCACAAAGCTCTGGTTTGTTGCTCTGCTTCCGACAGGATGCTTTTATAATTGGAGAAAATAGAAAAGTTCAAATGAAGGTGTGTTGTATCAGAAAACCCCAGTCCCTTCACTTTAGCAAGATATGCAAGTCTTCAGGGTTCACGCCTGAATATTTTTTTAATAGCCAGCACTTTAAGTTGGGTTTTTTTGAATGTTAATGACACAGAAAAAGAACAGTACAGTATCTGTTGAGAATCCACTCATTCTACAGAACTAAAATTATCTGAGATTGCTGATATTAAACTTCATGCAGACAAAATCTGTAATCTTAAATTTCTGAACCCTGTGTTCTCATATCCTTTGGGGGAGAAAAAGTCCTATGAGAAACACCTGAATCTCTGTGATACATCTCCTTCAGTGTAAGAGTGGTATTGGTTGGGAACTACAACTTTTATCAGACAGGCTTCATCAATAAAAGTTTAGAGAGGAACTCCAGAAAACTATATTATTTTAAAGAAAGTAATTTGGAATTGGTCTTAGAAAACAGTAGATTTTTTTATTTTTTTATTTTTTTCATTTATCTAGTGTAATTGTGGCAAAGTTGACCGCCTACTTTAATGCATGATTCTCTAACCTGGTCCTGAAATCCATTTTTCCTTGGCCTGGATGGTTATAGATTACGAACAAGATCTCTTCTGAGCATTCAACAAGGCAGAAGGCAAAAGAAGATATGCTGTGCTAAAATATTTTTGATGCCTTATTAGCAGCTTTCAGTACCGTGTGAAGAAACATAATGTACTATTTGCACTGCTTTCCAAGGCATGTCTTCATGTGACATGTACTGTGAAAAGTCTTTATTTAGATAGAGTGTTAAAATATCTGAAGCATAGTGCTTGTAAACCTGATTTCTGTTCACTTCAGTGAACAGAAGTGAACCTTGTTTTACTTCAGTGCTTTTCTGATACAAGTGCATCTGTGCCTTTGAGGATACTGAAAGTCTCTCTGACTCATTTTCCTTAGCTAAAGCCTTACCAAGAAAATGTGGTTGACAACAGATGTGAATGAGAAAGGATTGCTCAGATTTGCCATAATAGATATTCATTGACACTGATAATAGAGATAGCTAAATCTTGGTACCAGAGTACGGCTTTGTATCAGTTGAAAGGGTTTGGGGAATCAGGGAAAGGGTCAAAAAATGGACAACATGTCTTTTGCTAGTATATAGGTACATATACACACAAGCACACACTTGTATATGAAGACACTGCACATAATGTCCTCAGCCTTATCTGTGTTAAGTTGTATCATATCGCAAGGAGATGTTCACAGGGATGTTATTTGATTTTTCTGGCCAAAAAATGAATGTTTATGCTTGTTTAGAGTATAAAAAAAAAGCCAAGAGTTTCATAAATCTTGCCGTGTATCAGGAGAGCTGGACAAAACAGTGACCCATAGCTGATCTTTTCTAGTGTGTGTGTGGGCTGCACAGCTGGGTAGTATGCCTGATGGTCACCTTCCAACATTTACAAAATCAATTCCATGTCCTGTACAGTAACATTGGACCTGAACTGAACACACAACTTGGAGTGGGAGAAGAGGAAAAAATGTGGTTGGCAGAGAAGCTTCAGTCTTCTAAGAGAGCAATAGACATATAAACCCCTCAGATATTGCAAAGGTGATAGGAGGGCAGCCTTCTGGAAGCTGGAAAGGATGATTGGATAAAATAGCATAGGTGACTCAAACAGAAGATGTAGTAAATGGTTTCTATTAAAGCCAAATGAAGAAAACAGGGACAGAGAGAGATATTATGTGGCTATCCACATAACGTAATGTCAACTTCTTTTAAAAGGATGTTGACATCCTTTAAAGTTGCTTCCTTTCTGAGACTGAGTATAAAAAGCTTATGTCTGTCCTCTTCCAAGAACAAGGAACAGGAGGCTTTTACCTGTCCTCCTGGGATTGCAGAAATCAAACTTGTGAGAACTAATATTTCAATTTTTCTAATGAAGGTGGAAGTGCAGTATCCTACTTCAGTTATTTTTTTGACTAGTCTCTAGAAACTTGGCCAGTTCGAAATTGCAGGAGATCAGCAAAACAGAATTTCCTCTGTAATTCCTTAAAAGCATCCTCATTCTTGCATGGATTGTAAAAGAGATACTACAGAATTGAAAATTCATGAAATTTGATGTGATGTAACACAAAAGTCAGTAAGAGCAGGATACCATTCATGTCACCGTGTTAAATCCTTCACATTTTTAGTCTGGCAAGTATGAGAGACTTTTCACATGGAATTCAACTCAAATAGCTGTAACCATTTGAAAGTGAGATATCTAGGTCTAAGCTAGTTAGGCAGATTTCCTTCATGCTTAATGAAGAGATGGACTCTAGGGGAAAAATCCTGCATCAGGAATTATCTATCTGTAAACGAAATACCTACCTTGAACTAGACACTTCAGTTTTGAGTATAACAAAGATGCCAGGTCAATCTTGGTTTAAGACTATAATTAGTCATGGAAATTTCTCCCTACACAATGATCATCATCATAAAAAAAAAATATGATCCAGCAACAGAATTAGTTCCCCAGAACAATGGTGAAAAAGAATAAAGCAAGATTTGAGGTAAGAATCACCTTACTGGTCCTGGTACCTGGTGTTATAGAAAATACTTTTCCAGTGCAATGCGATACACTCATTGAGTGAATGTTTAGAGAACTAGGAAAGATTTAGAAAATATTTTGGAGATTGAAAGGGAAGAGAAATAAAATTTAAGATAAAATGGACAAAAAGTATTAAGAATTAAAAATTAGAAATCTCAGATCTGATTGAAAATACTAGCATGTGGCTATGAATGTGTTCTGTATCTGCAGCTAAAGAAAACCTCAAAGAAAAGGAAAGCTTGAAAACTTTTTTAAAAGGGAAGCTGACTTACATAGTGTGACAGAATATTGCATATATCATTTAGGTCTTGATTCAATAATCATTTGTGAATATGCTGAAGTTTATGTACTTCGAGTAATCTATCTGTAGAAACTACTCACCCTTCTTTAACTTATTTTTGTTATAAGTGGCATGAGTGTTGCTTTCTTTTCATTTTACAGATTAGCCATTGTTCTTAGGAGAATCATGAATCTGAAGGAGATCAACTTTATATTTGTAATTCTATTGCTAGCAAAAAAATTGTTGTTGAAGTTTTGGGCTGGCAATCACAATTTACCTTTCAAAAGTCTTTGTGATTATTGTTGATGTTTTTATTCAGATTTTAAACAGTATCCAAAGAAAGTTAGAGATTAATTTAATTTTGGAACCGGAGATTGAAGCTATAAAATATTTTGGACTATATTGTTATCACATGTGTACTCTTTCTTTAAATCTTTAACAAAATGGGAGATGGTGGTGTGTTGGTGAATATTCTAGACAGAAGGAGAAGACAATGAAGAAGGAAAGTAAGAGAGAAAAAGAGAGACTCTAAGAATAATGCTTTTTTTCCTTGTTTTACAGCAACTGAGTAAGCAGCACAATGTTTTAAACCTTATCATAGCAACCAGACATTATTTGACCTGCTGTAAAGCCAGGAATCCATTTTTCTAAAGTTACTAATAGCTCTGCATGCCTGATTTATATCATGTTAATCAAGATTGCTTTTTAGAAAATGGGACTTTATGCATACTGTGTTTTTTTTTTTCTTCAAACTGTTTCAAGCTAAGCATGTACCTGAAGCAGCATGTATATCATAAACTGACACTTGATAATTATTGGTATGTTTTTGACCAAATTTCCTGCTCTAACAATGTTTCAGGCCCATTTTCAGGTGTAAATAAAGCTATGAGTAAATTACAGATGTTTCCACGACTCTTGTGCTCCATCAGTTTCCCAGTCCATGGAGAACACTTGATTTTAACAGACAAAAATATGCATTTTCCCTTTTCTTCTTTTTTTAACTGAGGTAGATTAGTTCCTACTGTGAACTTGAGGAGATTACTGGCAATAGAATAAGCTTTTGTAGAGGATGCTGAGAGTTCAGCGTGTACCCATGACACATCAGCCAATTTGTAACCAAGGGTAAGGAAACCAAATGACTGAATGAAGTTCATGATCAGTGGTCTTATGATGATCTGCATTATTGGTGAGCAGGTAGCTGAGGAGGCAGCAATCAACATGCCATAGTGTAATTTGTTAGTGTACAGATGACAGAGCTGGGAGTTTGGGCTGGTTCTTGTTTGGGACCAAAGGGTAGAATATCTGTTTTAATTACATCTAGCTCTGAGACTTTGACTTTCTCATGAACAGAGGATAATTAGAAAAAAGTCCTGCTCCAGGCTTGAAGCCTGCTTTTCACATCCACACAGCTTAGGGTGGAGTGTCAGGACTTGTATTGAGCGTCATATTCCCAGGGGCTCTAAGCTCAGCCTCTGGAACTTAAGGATTAGCAAATTTGACCCTTTTTCTTGTGAATGCATATCAAGGCATTGCCTGGAGAGACACAGAGAATAAAGCATAAGCAACAGCATTATATTTTGCCTTTTAAGTTTCTGTTTGTTAAAACCAGTAACATACAGCTTCCATTCAATTCAGATGATGAAATAACAGTTTCCCAATAGGAGAAAAATCACTGTGTTCTCAGATGAGAACACAAAGTTTTTAAATGGGAGATTTCTTTTTTAACTTGAAAGCACTTAAACGTCTACATATACAGATTCTAATTCAATACCACAGTACTTGGTGATGAAGTGTAAAAGTACTGAAGTATAAGAGTACTAATTACCTAGAATAAAGTTTGCAAAATCATGAATCACATTATCCCCTACCCCAGTACCCATGGCTGTTGCAATAAAAACACATATCCTGTAAGAGCTTCAAAAATCAGTTTCTACCAAGTTGGTTCTAGAAAGTGCAGGAGATGCTGCTGTGGCTTTATGCACATGCCCACCTGTTAGCTGAGGTAATTCTTTCAGAATTAGTGGGAATATCCCTGCATTGAAGCCAAAGCCCATCTTTAAGCCAAAGTTAAACCTTACCAGAGCTGATGCCAAAGAATTCAGACATTCAAGATTTATATAATGATATCTAAATATGGTTTAAGTACTTACTTTGGAGTGTCCAGGACATTATGCTTAATCCACTAGAAAGGTGCAGCAGTATTACAGGTGAGACAGAGAGTAAAATACAACTTGTAAAATCTGTTAAAAAGAAATAAAAAGTGAAGTCAGGAATCACTGCTGAAGTAGGATAGTAAGATATTACAATATTTGATTAAAAAAATAATGATAATTGCCAGTACCTTTTCTACTCAATCTCTTGAAAATAAAGCTATCTAAGATCTGAAATGATAATGAACAGACTAGAAGGAAAGTGACTTTACTAACTAATTTCCCTTGCTTTTTAGGTAATGAGTGAAAAGTAACTTCAGTAGTAGGGTTTTTTTGCAATATACCACCATCTGGTGGAAGTAAAAGAAAAGACAAAGCTTTTGAGCAGTTAACCTGTCTAGAAATTGCAAAACTTTTGTTCCCTAGTACTTCAATGGCTTTAGTGTATGAAAACAGTTAAAAATATGTGAAATTTCCACGGTGCTCTATTCATCTTATTTGCTTCAAACAGTTATTTAATTTTAAGGGGTTACTTTTAGGGAGCCTAAGGTTGTTCTAAAAGTTAAATACAGAATCCAGTATTTCTTAATGTACCTGGTCTGTAAGACAGAAGACAATTTTGCCCATGGTGATATAAGATAATTCAAAATATTTTGCTAAATATAGAACAAGATTTAGCATATAGACTATAGGCTACTGCTGTATATTCTAGGTATTGTTAGATTTTGATTTCTTTCTCTTTTGAAAAACTGATAGCAAGATGACTTTCTTTTTGCCTTTGTTTTGTTGTTGTTTTTTTGTTTTGTTTTTTTTCTTCATATTTTGGTTAAAATATTAGGGAAAAAAAATTCTGGTCGTATTGCCCATGCACTTTAGGAGCTAAACTTCATTTTTCACTGCATGGAAAATTCACATGTTCCCAGAGTTCATGATCTATGCTGACAGTATCTGTTTCTCCCTCTCTGGTCAACATGTACTTTCTGTGTTGGCACCAAAATGATTGTTAAATATTGTGACTACAACAACATTAGAGATAAAATTCATATCCATTTAAAAAAAAACAAAACTATTATATAATTTTGAAGGAAAAAAACACCAAATAATACATTGATGCTTGTTTTATTGTAGTAGTAAATATTTTGCTCTGGAGCTGTTTTCCAGGATCCTTGGTGTCTTCCCTTATTATTAGCCAGCTGCTATGTTCCCAAGATAAATCCTGGGGCATCCCGAATGTACAAAAATCAATTATTTGGGGAATTGAGGTCTAGTACCACCAGATGTTAGGGAGTTGTCTGCAGAGAGACCTAAGCGTGCTTATAGCCAGGCACCTTATACAGTCTTGGGCACCAGCAAGTCAGAAAGACATTACCAGGATAATTAAAAGTCTCACTGAGCTAGGTGACATGGCCACAGTCTAGTGGTCAGCCTGTCTGCCAGTTTTTGGTGGACTAATGTCAAGATCAGCCAGTAAAAAGGAGTATACCAAGGCCAGATAACTGATATTTTTTGATGGGAAATTGTTCTGTTACGACATTTCAGGCCTAAGAGCACACTGTGGATATAAGTAGCATAAAGAAAGTGTCAGATGTGACATACATTCACAAAGTCTGCTACGTGTACAAGATGGAATAGGATCTGTTTCTTTTGCTTACTATTTTGCAGTGAGGCTATGCTCAGGATGGCACAATTTGTAGCTGTACCCAGCATATGTGAACACCTACTTATGGGCCTAGGTGCTGCACTTTGAAAGAATAGGGTCTATCTGTTAAATTTGGTTCAATATCCAGAGTGTGACTTTCCTCCTAACTGCTAAAATCTGGAAGAGTTCAGACAACTTTTTAAATATTCAGCTTTTGTTTTTTTGTAAAATCATTACTTTGTTCAGATTAAAAGTGGTGGGGTTTATTTATTTATTGTAATGTCAATTGAATTTTGAGTCATAAACCTAGAATAATTTAAGTACGATATAAATCTAGTATCATTTTCATAGTGCACCTACACATGTGGGGTAGGGGCTACAATTCCACTTGAAACAGAGGATCAAATTTAAGCTAAACTGCTGAAGAGAAAATAGGAAACCTACATCCAGTGGAAAGTACAGCTAAAATTACTCAGAATATTTTACCATTTTAATGCCACAGATATTTATGAAAGAAAGGAATCCATTTATCATACTTACAATAATATTGAACAGCTTTGTTATACCTAATATTGCCAGTTTTCTAAGCAGCTGTTCATTCCTTTTAAGTCACATGGCAATGAGTTTCACAAGTTAATTGTGTCTTGTAACATGAATCCTTTTTGGATATTTTTAGCAGGGTGGCTTTAATTTTTGTTTTCAACCTATAATTATGCTAACCTTTAGAGAATGAAAAACAGCATCAATGTTATCCACTTTTAAGGAGGTTTTCTTGGACAAATAGTCTGCTTTTTAATGAATCCTTCTGTTTTTTAAAACTAACGTGACATGGCTATATTATATTGCTCTGTTACCTAAAGTTCTGTTGCACCACAACAGCTGATTGTTTGTTCAGAAAATTGCTTTTTTCCTAAAAAAATATTCTTGTATGACCCACAATACTTTTCAAATTATTGTATGGCTTTTTCAGTTCTTCCCATGGATTGTGATTTAACTCTGTCAGGAGTTAAGCACCACATAGCTGCTCAGTCATTCTTCCCCCACAGTGAGACGGGGGAAGAGGAAAGGAAGAGTAAAAGTAAGAAAACCTGGTGGTCAAAATATTAATAAAAAAAAAACCACAATTCCCAGCCAGTTCCTGAGCAAAAGATGGTTAAATCTCCTCTTTTCCCTTTTTATTGTGGCATGGAATATCTCTTTTATTAGTTCAGGTCATCTGCCTGGTTGTGCCCCTTCTCTACCTATTGCATACCCCCAATATATTTTATTATTATAATATTCGGGCATGAAGGTAGTGACTGCAGAGTCTGCAGGGCTTATTTTTCCTGCTTGAGCAAGACAAAGGAACACCAGATGCTTCAGATGATGGTGGGAAATGAACGCTGAAGAGAAAGAGTTTAGAGCATGCCCTACTGCTGCTGCAGAGGCAGAATGTGGGCAGGGTGGGGTCAGACACCAGAGCTTAAAATCATGATTAGGAAAACATTACTGTTCCCTGGGTCTTTAAAGGAAGGACATTTCTGTGTAGGGAATTACACAATTCTGGAGACCATTCCTGCCTAACACTGGAAAAATCGAGGTTTTCACTCAAATATGAACGCTTACTGCATCAATAAAACTGTATGTTAAAGCAAGAACAGCTGGCTTCCTGTGTAATAATTGCCTCAATTCTTTTGCCTTTATTGATACAGATATTTAAAGAAAAAAGAACACTGGCCAAATCCACATGCCCAGAATGGTATTAAATGATGGAAAAGGTATGAAATGAGATTGTTTTAATCAAGAGGGAGTAAGTGCCACTGAGCAGACATAAAGAGGATATTTTTCAGATAATTGCACAAAAATCCGGTAGGTGGTGCCCTTATTCCAAATAACAAACGAAGAAAAAGAAGGAAAATAAAAAGCTGGAAAGCTGAATGTTATCTCAAAATAACATTTTCCCTCCCTGCTGGCCACTGCAGGCTGCAGCAAATGCTGTGTAAAGAGTGTTGGGTAAGGCTAATGAGGGCTAGGGTAAGGCAGCAGTGTGTGAACTGTGAAAGGGCAAAGGGTCAGATTCTGTTATTGACAGGCTCTAATTGCTGGAATTAAACGCTGTAGTTTTCCATGGCAGAAGCTTTAACCATCTTGGAATCAAGCTTTTATGCATTCAGCAACTTGATGTTCACACTAAATACATAAACCTCCGACCCACAGATTTTTACTACTGGTGAATATGATTGACTCAGTACAGCTAAAATATGTTTTAAAAATGTATGCATAATTTGTGAGCATATTACAGCCTTTTTTTTTTTTTTTTAATAACTGAGACAAGCTTCTTTACTATTTTAGACATTCTTAAAACATGGTAGTTATGAAGAAAAGTGGTTTTAATAACATGGAACATTAATTAGCCAATGTACTGTTCCTTGCAGATACACACATTGAAATGATTAGGGCAAAACACCAGTGCCTGTGAAATAAAAGCCAGGCACAAGAAGTTATAGTAGAATGGACAGACTTTCAAACTGATCCTCCAATTTTTGTAAAGTGAATTGAAATTAATAAACCAGCAAACTGGTACCATTGCTATTTTGTTGGAAAAAAGTATACACACAAGCATCTTCATTTTAAAACATCAATTTGAATACGCTTTGGGGTGGAAGTGTGGGAGGAGATTGAACTAGCAGACAAAAGCCTACTCAATACTGGTAGTTTTGTCTAAGCTACTCATCCAGGTGCCATGACAGCCTCTTGCAAGAGAAGTGCCCCAAGAGGTTGCCATCTCGCTTTGGCACTTAGCATTCAGTGGATAACTCTCTGGAGACAGCACCTCTCTCTACTGACTATAGATGCTCCTACTCTGGTTATTTTAAACCAGATGTCTCAGTCTTAGGTTGTTTTAGTATTCAGTTTTATTGCTGGTTTTTATCATGAAGGAACATAGTAATACTTGGCCATGAGCTGACACTTCTGAAGGCTGTTTATTACTTGAGATCCTACACCCTATTGATCAGCCCTGGATTTTAGATGTCTTCAACAGCAAATAATATCTAAAATGTCACTGAACATCAATATCTATGAAGATGAATCTTCTCCAAGAAAAATTACAAACTTTTCCCATTTATGGGAAGTCAAATGCATGTGAGAATGCTGAAAGGTTGGGTTGTTTTTATTTTCCTTTTCCACTTTCTCGTTGATATTATTAATTTTTAATTTCAAACAAGTAGAATTGCAAATGTGAGATATCGTGAGTACAACATCTCTGATATTTTTACACTGATCGGAAACAGAATTTGAAAAAAAATCTTAATTCAAAAAAATGAGATTGTCTAGTCAAATAGTATTGAGGAGGCTAATAACACCAATATAGACCAGGTTAATTTGAAAATAACTTCTGAACTGAACTCAGCTTTAGGTCTTTCAAGATGCATGTAACTGAGAACTTAGCCTTCACACTGAAAATATTTGTGTTACACTAGTAGGGATTTGGTGCCTCCAAACCTAACTTCATAGGTCCCATTTGACTTCACTATTTTCTATCCTACTACTGCAAACAAATAAACAAACAAAAAAAATGAAGTATCATGTCTGAATCGTTTCTTTAACAGAAGCCAACACAGCTCTGACAGCTCAGAGAAAATTATTCATGTGAGTGTAAATTTTATCGGCTCACATTATTCATCTCTATTTTTTTTCTCCTACCTTCCTGAATCCATATGATACTGACCTTTAGTCTGGCTCTCTGACATCTCTCTGTCTCTACTTGCCTCCCAATGGGCCTGGCTGCACTAGAAGCATTTTTTCCCACCCTTGTCCTTTTTTAAAAATTGCTTTAGTAAAGGTCATAACTTTTGTGTCCAGCCCTCTATGAAATGGAAAGGATTAATGTAGATTTATCCTTTCCAGCCTTGCAATCTCTCACAAATATTTTCTTGATATCATTAATTTTAAAGCTGAAAGCTCCTTTCATCTTGTGAACAAAGATACTGTTATTTTACAAAGGTATTCAATTCCAAGTGTCCTTTTAAATCCTAAAAAAAAAATAAAAAATAAATCAAGTTATTGTGAATCTTACATCAGAAAATTGTACAAGACTTAATTCAGTTAGTCTTTTGTTTTCCATCCCTAGCCTTATAACTATGCTAAAAAATCATTCCTTCTTTTTTTCCCACAACATTCCTTTCACACTGCCATGACTTTGCATCTTCTCACTATGAAACTTGTTTACTGGAAATGAAGTCTGCCTCCACAGTTGTCTTCTACTCACATTCTTGTGTGTCTTGTGTGAAGCAGGACCCTTCAGACAATAGTGGGAAGTGTAGGATACACTGAAGGTAGGCAACTAAAGACAGAAACTGAGACAACTCCAAGGTCCTGCAGCAGTGTCTGTGCTTATTCTCTGCAACCTCATGCACTCTGTCAACAGTTATCAAGGACATGCCATGCATATTTATATATGTTTATGCTTTTAGTATATATTAAAAATATGCATGTGCTTATAAATTTTAGACACAAATTGATAGACTCTTTAGCTCTACTTGGAAGATTTTTTTTTAATACAACCATAATATTCTTAGGTTTTCTGTTTGTAATTTTCTTAACTCATTCAAAGTTACTTTTTTATTCTTAGCTCTCTTTACCAGTGTACCAGCAACAGCATTCACCTCTTTGTCTATGGAGACATAAAATTTATACCCAGTATTCAAATAAATCCTAATCCATGCATGTCAAGCTGAAGTTCTCAAATCAGTGTGATTTTACAGTGTGGAAAATGCCTGTCTATAACAATAGGTAGAAAAAAGGTAGCAGAAGACATGAAGGAAATGAAAGATTATTTACAGTAATTGTTTTGAAGTTCCTTAACCTAGTAGATGGTGACTGTTTTGAAGGGAATTTTCTTACAGCCACAAGATTACCCAAAGAAGAAGAAAAATTATAACTAAAATTTGTAGCTGAATGATAAGAAGGTGGCTACAATAAAGTTTTACTTTATGATCTTGGTAATTCTTAGTATATCTCTGCTTTATTTCCTCTGCTTGGATTAACAGATTTTTCTTTAGATCTGAAACAATAAGAACAAGTGTAGAGTCCTGCATCTGGGGAGGAATAACACCAGATACCAGCACAGGTTAGGGGTCGCCTTGCTGAAAAACAGCACCACGGAGAAAGACCTTGGAGTCATAGTAGATAGGAAGATATCCATGGGACAGCAATGTGCTCTTATGGCCAGTGGCATCCT
>JANHFX010029349.1:14456-45902 GCA_027560015.1 Chloroceryle amazona | reverse complement strand
GCTTTACGCATTGGGAATTTCAACGCATACCAAAATTTAGCCTGAAACTGAAAAAACAAAAACCGTTTCTACAACATCCTGAGGGGCCGGGTCTCCCCCCCCCCCCCCCGCTTCGGTATCACTGTAACTAATATAGTAAAATCGTATCATCATCGTGTCATACTATCACTGCAGTGATCGATGAGCTATGCTAATGCATCTGGGAAAACTGCGTAGCTGGGTTAGTTTGGGTATTATTTTGAGTTTAGGAGCTTTGTTAATTTTCAGACAGAGTCAAAAGTCACCAGCTGTTTCTCTACCTAAATGTGAAAGTGTAGGAGAAATTTTTCCTTGATTAACTTTACTAGAAATTAATCAAGATTACAGTGGGAAGAGTGCAAGTACTTTTATTTAAGCAGAAGTTTCGATGTGATCTACATGAATACCAACCCCCAATGTTAGCTCATTCATCTCCTTGAGACAATATTGTCAGATATGGAACAGATTTAGAAAATCTCAAATTAATTTGTAAAATCTTTTCATCTATTGCATTTAGCAGATGTTGACCTATTACTCCTATACTTGCCCTTGCTTTATACTTAGTCCTTAAACAAATGCTTCTAAAAATTGCTGAAGACAGGATACAGTGATAGATGGACCTTTAGTCTGTCAAGTTTCTCGTATTATCCAAGACATTAAGTGCAATGGAAAAGGTATCTTTTCCAAATTCAGATTAGGTATCTCTAATTAATTTAACTTGATATCAAGCAATTTAAATATATTAATTTTGTTTCCTGAGTATTGGTCATCTCGATAAAATCGAAGCTGGGGAAAGGAGTATTTTTACTATTAAATACTTAGGACTACAGTACATTGCCTATTTCTAAATTGCCGGCTATATCCATAAGGTTGGATATTATTTGGCTTGTTATTTTATCTTTTCCCCTTCATTCACGTTATTGTCTGCTCAAAATTCTTCTGTATGGACCTGAGCAGAAGAGGAGAGCAGGGCTATTCTTTAAGGGTGTGTTCATCTTTACATTTTTTAAAGCCTATTTTGATAGATTTATATCAAGGCTGAAGTAATTCACTCTGGGAAAAAAAAAATCTTGGCATCAAAACTTTTAAATACAAGCACATTTTTCTTTTTATTTTTTCTTGAAAGAAAATGTTAAAATCAGCCGGCATGTTCTTAAAGGCAAAGGTTTAGGTCCTGGTTCATTTGAAGGCGATGGGAATTTTGTCACTGACTTCAGTGGAGCCAGAACTTCCTTCAAATGATGGAAAACAATTACATTTAGTATTTTCAGATGAAAAAAATTGTTCTTGTATAAATGAAGACTGTCTCTTTTTTGGGGTGTTATATTTTGTATAATCCATAGTGTGAACTCATCTCTGGATATCTTTCTGTTAAGTTACTATCTTTTTTTCATTAAGATAAGTAACAGTTCAACATATGTGGTTACTTAAGAAATTCCTCAGGATCTTTAGAGGATTCTTTTGGGATAAGATGTGAAATCAGCTGTTGTCATTCATGACAGAGATCCCACATCATTTTTCCAAGGGGTTCGGCATGCCAACAAGAGTGGATAAGTGTGAGTGGTTGTATTTTGTCCACGTACTTTCCATCTGAGGTTTGGCTCCAAAGAGGGACTTTTGCCTTTCCTGCCCTCAGCTGCTACCGGGTATTGCTTTGCCTTTAGCAGCTTACACCTCTAGCCAGGCCAGAGAGATGTGAACTTAATTAACTTGCTTTGCCTCACAGAAAGATGAGGTTATTGTTGGCAAAACCCCGTTCACCTCAACCAGAGAACAAAGCGTGGCCTGTGGAGAAGCTGTTAAGGACTGTCTGTGGACCTGCAGGGTGAGGTCCGAGATCAGGTCTCTCTCTCCCAGGTAAAGCTTTTCAAAAGGGAGTTAGAGCACTGCGGACCTGTCCTCCCCTTCCACCCAGCGGTACATCCTCAGCTGTTTTTGTGGAGCTTTCTCTCCGCTGCCTGTTGCCCTCGTGTCACCGGCAGCGAGGGAAGCGGGGCTCCTGCCGGCTGCAGGTGCACGGGGGAGAGACCAGACCTTCCACGTGTGTCCTTCCGCCACAAAAATGCTGTGACCCTGAACAAACTGGGTCAGTGGCACCATGTTATACGGCCGTGCCCTCCCATTCTGGGCACAGTGTAACAGACCTGCCCTGTGTACCCTGGCAGCCTGCCCTTTCCAAAAGCTCGGCGGAAAGCTGAGTGACAAGTGTCACCTCATTGTTCAAATAAATAGTTCCTTCTGCTAGATACGCACGTACCGTGGCCTTTTGAGCTCAAGCGCATATCCTACCGTGCTCATGATGAACAGACAACATTGCAAAGGCTTGAAAACGCAAGTGCTGACAGTAAGCGCCGAGGTGAGGCTGAACAGTAAGCTGTCCTCGACTAAAGTCAGCAATTGCTCCGTGAGCAAACACGGAAACAGAGCCAAGATAGCGAAACACTCGGCTTCTATTCCTTCCTCCGCATATGAGCTCTGCAAATGGACTCCCTGTATATCTTGGCTGTTCTCTGTATGTAACTGTAATGTCGCCGTGTGTAGCTGCCTCTGTGCGTACACCTTCATCATTATATTTCTTTCATCCTTTTTTGGGGATAAACCATGGTACATGTTAATGCTACCAATAGTTTGCACTGTTAGCATTCTATTATATCCCTATAAAATCTAATCGTAATTTAATATTTATAACACATAGCTCTACACCCCCAATCTGAATTGATGCATGTATGACCATGCCATTTTTTACTGTCTAGGTGAAGCGTCTTCTAAGATTGTAGAAGGCTGGGTTAAAAACCCCAGACATCAGCATGCTGTACAAAGTCTAGCATAGATCCCACAGCAGCTAACTGTGGCAGGGGCTGCCGGGCAGACATATGGAGATATGCTGCTGAATTTTATGGTGCAGTATTAATGTTCCCCATTTCTCCGCTGGCATAGTCCTTTCACACCTGCCTTGGCAGAGGGCTGTCTTCCCACTTTCTGTCCCCACGTGTATGATCTGCTGTGTTATGACTATGCCCAAATGCATCTGGTTGGTTTATTTGAAGTTTCAGTTAAATATATAAGGTGTGTCACACTGTGTTGAGAACTTATAATTTCAATTTGTGTATTTTTTATTGTATGCGGAAGAAACACGCTTCTGAATGGATAGCTTATTTTTAAAATATTGTGGCTTTTTTAGTTTGTTGCTCAGAGTGGGGAAAGTGTCTTCATATGTCATCCCGTGTACTTTTTTTTCCTATTTCAAGTATTGCTTAATAGTAGACTAAGCTGGTGGGAAACTATTTGCTTTGTTGGGTTAGTTCTACCTAGCTTAATGCAGGTCTGGGTAAGTTTCAGAGCCAGTTCAGGGAAGTGAATGGGACCAGGAGCAGCGGAGATGGCAAGAAGAGGGACTGGGGCACCCAGCAGGCAGTAGGGTTTCCATTGCTGGGAGGGGGTTATTAGCCCAGCTGAGGGGAGAATTCCTTGGCTGGCTGGCAGGTGTTGAGGTGGGGATGTAACTGGACTTGCACTTCATCAATTGCATGAACTCTCTGTAAGTGGGGTCTATATATGGGCAGTATTTTCAGACCTCTACCATTGCCTTAGCTTGAGTCCTTTCCTTTTGGACTGCTCTTCCCTACTTTATGCTTTCAATTTATCGTCCTCAGCAATTAGAGCATCTTCCTACAAACCTGTCCTATCATTTCCTGTCTTCTCTCAGTCTTCTTCTGTTTCTCTCCCAGCTCTGTGATCACTCTTTTAACAGGTCCCTTGGAAACTCCTTCTTATGCTCCCCTATTGATTTTCAAAGTTTCAGGTTTTGACTTTATTCTCCTTCCCTGGTATCTCTACACTTCATCTCTGGACCAGCTCCTCCAGAAACAGAAGTGTAGAAGTCATTGTTGTGCTAATGATTCACAGACCATCTCCTGCACAGTGCACCTCCTGCCTCACCCATCTTCTTGACTTTCACCTTCATTGCCCACTGTCAAACAAAAAAAAACCCCATCCTTTCCTGTTTCTTAACTATGGGCCACCACACATCTAGGAATACAGAAGCCCCAAGACCAGAAGGACAGTCACTCCTTTAGTCTAGTTGTTTCTCTGGACTTCTAAGTCATCTTCCTTTAGAACCTTGATTTTTAAAAATTGAGTTTATTGTTCCCCCTTTGTTTATAACTACATATCAAATGCCTTCTGAGACTGTCTTTCTTGGAGCCATTATTTCTTTTCCACTCCAGCACATGGTAACATGGATTGTGTCTTTCCAGCTTCTTCAGCTTCAGAGAGGCAGTGTCCAACGGATTCCCTCCTGGCCTTTCCTTGACACCTTTTGGGCTACCGTGCTTTCTTGGCTGCTGCCCTGCTCCTGCAGACACCCTGAGCAAGAAATCTGATTGAGAGGTGGGTCCTTCAAAAAGAATGCGATAAGGCTGACAAGTCTTTTAACTTACAGTCTAGTAGTTTTCACTAGATTAATTATTTTACCTGTGTTATTGCAGTGGTCAGGAGCCCTACTCTTGCATTAGGCTTCCCCTTTAATGAGAGAGGATTACATTATTGAAAGTCTTTGTGGACAGACTATTCAGTTCAGCCCTTAATCTCTCCTCCATGCTCTCCTCCCTGTGTTCCTGCAAGATATGATCAGAGTGCACAAGGCTGTTTGCATGAATGCACTTGGTACACCCCTGCCTGCATGTTGCACAGTTATGCCCTTTACACCAGGGGCCGTGCTCGACCCCACCTGCACTTCTTTATTAGCCCAGGAGGAAAAGTTCCAAGCTTTAAAGTACAATGTTTTTATGGGAATAAAGGCAATTTTTCAAAGGTGATTTTAAATAGAAGGTAGAACTTTTCAGGGCTCCTGCTAGTGTTTAACTGTAATATGGCATTGATGTGGAGGCTACATTATCAAATGATAATGAACTCCAATCCAAAGGATTTGTCTGTGGCCAGAAGTCGTAGTTGAATCTTTTTCTAAATCTAAATTCTTTCTGAATCTTTTTCTAAATCTTTCTCTTTGTTCATTGTGCGTGATTCAAGTTTGCCATAGAGGCTAACTATTTTTTCCTCTCCCCCAGTTATATTTTTTATAATATAAAGTATATCTTATTATATTTAATATAAAATAAATAATTATATTTTACAAAGATCTGCACTTATGGAAAAATACTTCTGACCATAAAGAAGGTGAGTGCCCACTGCTATCCAAAGCATCTGAAAAAATCAAGTCTCACGTGTCCTCATGAGGCAGCCTGGTACTGTGATGCAAGAGCTGTTTTGCATTTGGGAAGGTTGAATAACAAGGGATTTGAAGTAACTCCCTACATTCAGGACTATAAAAATGCTGGTCCATAAATCATAACTTTTCAGAGAAATGAAATTCTACTCACTCGTTGGAAGTGCGACTTTCTTTCTAGCCAAAGGAATGAACACAGTCAATCCCTCTATATTTAGTTTTCTGGGTTTGAAAACTCCAGTAAAAGAGAAAGTATCTCTCTAACTCTTCTATCAGGGGACCTGTTTTCCTCCACTGATCTGAGCAGGGCTGTACCAGTATAAGTGAGGATAGCACTTGACTTGACCCTGTGTTCGTGCTTATATTATTGCCCCTATTCACAGAGTGGAAACTTGCTGGATTTTTTCCATTAGGAGGAGAAATTGATGATAGGAGTCAGGAATGTCTTTGGTTTATTTACAAAGCATGTACTCAGAATCTTGTTTCTCTGAATGTAATAGAAACAAACAACAGGCACTTTTCTTACTCAGAGTTTCCAAGCTCGCTTCTGTAGCGCGGCATGTTCCCCGTAGAGCCATGCTGCTCTGGTTTGGGCCCCTCGCAGGACTGCTGCTCTGACTGCTGCTTCTTATGGACAGGGAGACACGCACACACACAACCCCTGCCATCTATTCAGCTGGCTTCATAACCTCCACATGCCACAGTGAGTTCTGCTTGAGCTCAGCCTACTTCCCATCAGGCTCTGGCACGATTCAGATGGCATCCTCAGTTGCCTTCAGCCTCCTACTCCTGCAGGGAATAAACTGCTCTTTTCCTTTATCTCGAGGGAGAGACACCTGCATTAGCTTTTCTGAGCTACGTGACTGTAGATTAAAACCATCCACTGCCATGAAAATTCTCTATCGATACAACCCACACGCACACACATGTACACACACGCACGCACAGAGCTTCCAAGCCTTTTGAACGGCTGAGTAACTTGTATAACAAACAGAATTACAAAATTGTTTGATAGTTGTTTAAATCATTTCCAATTCTCCATTGTGGACAAGTTTCACACTAGTTGTACAACAGTACAGCTTATCTCGGATCTCTAGCATGAACTTTTGTGACAGGAAAAAATCGTGACAGCTAGGTATCATTGCTGAATGCCTGCAACAAGGCAGTGCTCTCACATTTCAAACAAGTACTAATTTTTACAGTATTGAGCCAGTCCCTCTTTTGCTCTGCTAATCACATTTTTTATAAGAAGTCACACTCTGTAGTGTCAGAAGGAGATTTTTTTTTTTCCTCCATGAAAAGAAATACCCCAAGCATTTCAAACTAAAAAGGTGGAGACTATGGGCGGACATGGTTATAGTGCACTGTATTTCTTCGCTCACAGACTGAAAGCTCTTTTCTACCTCAAGTAATATTTACTTGTAGCAAGGAACGTTAGAGGAGTTTTAATCCCAATTGAAGATAAAAGCAGTCTCTCATCGGAACCCAGTGCGCAAAAAGCAGAGAGCTGATCAAAGCAAAATATTCTCATGGAGTTGTAGCTTTGCAGTGCTTCCGTACTCTCTTCCCAGGACAAACTGCTTATAACCCGAAGGGCACAAAGGTTTCCTTTTTCTCTGATCTCTACAGTTCCCTGATCCCTGTAATTTCTGGTTTTTAATAGGGAAAATTAATCAGATTAATTCCATTTTAGGTACATAAACACAATTGTAAAACACTTTAAAAACTATTAGTAGGGTGTGATAAGCATTCCATTTATCACATTTATATAAAGTAAGAGACTAGCTGGTAGTTTATGAAACAGATTCTTTGAACCTGATGTTGGGCCAACAAGAAAGGGATGTTTTCAGTGATTCTTTTCATATGCTTATCGGACGCACACATTGCTTGTATTTGTCAATAGCATTGGAGGCTATAACTAGATAGGACAAAATAAACATTTTTAAACATGAACAGACTGCATTAGTAGCAGTGGAATGTATCTAGTTAACTAAAGACATTGTCCTTAGGCGCTAAAGAGATCATAATTACAGTTGCAACTCCACCTTCTGGCTTATTTTGCTCTGAGGAGTCCAAGAGTTTGGATTCTTTATTTTGAATAAATGTGGATACTTCCTTCAGGGTCTGAAAGAGGAAAAATTGACAGCTACATTCCAAAGAAAGCTTAGCTGGATGGAAAATGACTGCTTGCAATATTAATGTGCTCTTTGTTTAGTGGCGCAAATCAGTATCATCTCTTTAAGTGTGTAACTAGGATAAATATTGGATGTGAGACCAGAGAGTTCTCTTCATTTCATGAGTTAAAGATTTCCATATGAAAATAAGTGTATATGTGTGAAACGGTTTTTTGAACAACTTTCAATGAATTTGTGGGAAAAATAGAGAGGAAATCTCTTCTAGCCAGTGGCAGTTGGGCTACTTCAAAGAAACAGTGTGGGAACACTGAGATAAATTAATCAGATGGAGATGGAGAGTGAAAAAACAGCTACATCCTTGACTAAGTTTATTCTGTGATATCAGTCTCAAGTTTTCCGTAGTTCTCTCCATCTTTGTAAAAGGAAGGTACTGCCACAGATGCTCTTCTGCACTGAAGACAGTATTTGTAACGTTTAGCGTTCCTCTTTGATACACCTATCTGTAGCAATTAATTCTCCTTTTACCCTCAGTGGCTTCAGAACAACATCCAAACACTTAGGTTCTTGGTCAGAAGGATTTTAAGCATGTAGCTCCCTTTTAAAAAAGGCATCATGCACAGATTTTGTTACAAACATCTTTCTGCATCCTTAGAAATCGACAGGGACTGAGAGTCAGACACGGGATTTAACGGAAAAAGCTGTAACTCTGTGTAGAGACAAGCACCAGCAGTGGGACTGTGATAAATGAAGCTGTTCAGGCTCCATGGCATATTAATTCTATGGAGTACATTTTACTGAAACAGCTTCCATATCATGTCTGGCCTCATGAATGTTCTGTGGTAGAGGCCAAATCCTGTCCTCAATCCAAGCCCTGCATTTCCCTTCAACTGTGTTGCAGCTTTCATCTGTTTTCTTGCATCGGATTCTTTCATGGGATTTCAGCCATGCCAAGCATCTTGAAGTTGTATTACCAAGAATGTTTCAAGCACTAATCTCCTAGCCTCATCGCCAAAGACAAGCGCCTTTGTCCAAGCACAGAAAAGGTTGTTTTGCCCTAAAACCAAGGAAAAAAAACCTGGCAGCTTTGCACCACTTTGAGCTGAGATTTTGGCCTTTAAAACTAGGGCATAAACGTAGGTGTTGAACCAAAGCAGGATCTGGACTTCAGGAGAGGAATCAGTGGCAACAGGAATCTGTGAAACGTTTCCAGGTGAAGAGAACATTCTCCAGTGTGCCCCTAGACTATCTGTCTGCAGTTCTTGGGAATAATGGCATCTTAATTTTCTCCATTACAACCCACATTCACAGGCTGAAATTACAGCTGTGCCGTGGTCTGATTGCCGTTTCCACCCCCTCCCTCCCTGGGATGTCAGCCGTTTCTCCCTTCCTTCTGAGCAGAAATGAATGGGAGAGCAGGGAAGCTTTTGTTAGTCTTATTAGTTAGACTTAGGGCTGTCTGGGACATTAATGGGCTAGTGTCAAGACCTCCCCAGAGAAGGAAGGACTAACAAAAAACCCAAGCCAACCTGTGAGGAGCAACAGCAAAAAAGGGAGGGAATGTGAGGGTTGAGGACTTACATGTAGACCAGGAAGGTATCTGGGGATGACATCAAGCAGCAGACCCCAAAAACTGTCCACCAGGCTGTGAGTATTTGGATCAGTGCTCAGTCCTTCATGTTTCCTTGTCTAGACTGCTCTATCTTGACAAAACCCCTTTCCTGCCTCATGCCCCACACTCCCCAGCTCACTGCAACAGTCGGCATATGTGTGCCTGAGGGACATCTCCTCTGCTCCTGTCGTGCTACCCTGGCAAAGTGCCTGGTCTGGCTCCAGGCAGGGCTGCTTTCCTCTCCTTGATAGCCCCAGGGTAGCTTGTGTCTAAAAATGACCCTGGCTGAAAGTAAGAGAGGTGTGTTTTCTCGATGCTGCCATGTTATAAATCCTGGTGTAGCCAAGCCAATGCAGGAACGCTGCCCTGCGGGCGCTGGGATGTTTACAGGGGCATCCATTGTCCTTTGGGGTGTCCAAGCACCTTCCTAGCTGAAACCTCTTCTAAGAGAAGCTTCAGGCTAGAGATGGGAATGGGTGGAGGAAGGAAGGAGGGAAGCCTAGGAGAAAAAAGCAGCTGATGGCTAGCAGGGAATAAGGAAGGTATTGTCTCTTTCCCTACCGAGAAATGGAGCATTTCATTTGAAGTAGAAACATCTGAGAAATAATTTAAGAGTACTGTCTCAAAACAGCTAGGACTAGCAGACATCAGTCAGGGGAAATCTGTCTTTAAGTTCCAGGGACTGGAACTGTATTTCTATTGTGTTTGAACCAATTCAGTCATCCTCACTTAATTTCCATTGTTGAGGGAGTCTAAAAGAGGCAGGAAAGAAAGAAAAAAACCCCAAAGTCTACTGGAGAGATATGCTGAGAAAGAAAATAACAGTTTAAGAGGAGGGAAAAATGTGGAGAATTGGCAGGAAGAATAGAAAATGTAGCTAGTGAAGTAATTTTTTGGTTTGTTTTTTTTTTTTCTGTAGAGATTTTGTCATCAGACTGTTGTAACCATCCACCTGTATAGTAACTATAAAATACACACCGAACATAATAAGCTAATCTTCGAACTGTTCTTTACGTCACCCCTGTGGGGAAAATGCCACAAGAGAAATTTATCTGACGTGTTGTCATAGCTCTTTGTGTTTTAAACCTGTCCGAAATGAAAAGTTTGGTTGAGTTGCAGAGGGGTTTTGGCTTAGTCCCCATGAAAATATGATTATAAATTCCTTCTGCATTTACTGTTGGCATATTATAAACAATTGAGTCCACTGATTACTGGGTTATATAAGAATTCTTGTGTTATTTGAGACTTAACACATCAGGCACTGTATAAAAGTGACATACCTATTTTTTAACATCTAAAATCCAAACTAAAGTGAACTTTTTCTGTTCTGTGTGGTTTTTATTGCTGGCTAGGGGAGGAGGAAAGAAAACTGTGGGAGTTCTTTTTTCATACTCCCAAGCTGATTGCTTTCAGTGCAGTCTTTACCCATTTGCAGCTGGGCTGTGAGTATTCCTGTTCTGTGACAGTGATGTCCCCATCCAGATGTTCAGAAATGTCAGTGTCCTTATTTAAACCTCTGAGGTTCAGCCTCTGCATTTAATTCAAGATTTTGAAAGCCTTAGCATCTATCTTGATGCTTCTTGATAAATTGTAGGGCATGAAAGCAAGTTGCATTTTGACCATCCCATTTTACCTTAGTTGTGGCACGCCACATTATCTGTCACAGATGGGGGAAAAAAATATCTGAATGAATGTAATCTGTTTATTGGTTTATGGTCACAAAGTCCTTAAGGGAGTGTTCCAAATCCAGAATGTTGGATTTGGAGTTTCAGTGAGCAGAAAGACATAGCTTCCTACTAACCAGATGCTCAGCAGTGTTTAAATTTTTGGTAAAGCCATCAAAGGTGTAAAGCAGCCACATACAAAAGTAATCTCACCAGACATTTTTACAAGTAACTGACTTTTTTTTTAAAAAAAAAAAGATGAGTTCTTCAAATATGCAAATGTAGAAGAGATTCTGTAGGAGGATGACCCATCTGAAGAACATAGTTTCAGAAGTCGTTGCTATCCCATCCTACGGAGTGCATAGGTCTAGGCATTCTATTGCACTCTGACAATGTTTGAGAGTAGTTTTCCTGTTCTGACGCATTCTTACAAACTGGATATTTTTGCCTGTTACTAACATACCAGGACAAATCTGAACCCATGGCAAGCAAGAGCGAGGTTGTTGTAAATGTGCTTTTCCTGCAAGTTGCTTATAGGTTAAAAGCTTCTCTTAAAGCAAGAGTAAAGCGCAGGCGGTTACAGCAAGATGGACTCGCGTTGTCCCTTACGTTTGCTGCAGCTAGTTTAGGGAAGGGGTCTTGACTAGTAAGAGACATAATTTGAGTTAACTAGCAGTCTTCATTCTTTGAGTTTAGCTTGTCAGTTGTAGAACCAGTTTTTCTGATAGAGGGATGTTTTCCTAGTCAGAAAGCTCTGAAAACCGTAACACTCATTTGCGGGAGTCATGGAGCATCCCATCTCCAGGTCTCACCGACTCCCAACATACTCCAAACACATAAAGTGTTTAGAACAGATCATAGATCCCATTTGATAAAATGTGCAAGTGTGGCATAATGTGTAACTTATTAAACTGATAGCTCAGGAATCGATTACTCATTGGTAAGAGGCTCCTACAGCAAGGTAGGAACCTACTGAAGAAGAACACTATTAAATGGCCTTCTAGAGGCAGGCTGTGTGGTCCACAATGCTAAAAGAAGCAGCAGAAAATCCCGCGTTCACCTTTGATTCCACTATCGGCTACTTAGTGGCACTGCTTATTAATATAATTATTATTTGTACAACAGTGTCACTTAGAAACTTTAAATGTGGAACTCCAGCTGAGTCATTTTTATTTCCAGGGCTCAGTTTCCCTATCTCACAGTAATATGTTAGAACCATGTTGTTAGGAAGACTTAGCAATGTTTGCTGAGCACTTTGAAGAAATGAAGCAACATATTAAGGTATAAGGAGGGTGGTTACTTAAAAAAAACCCCAACATTATTTTTCAAAAGCAAATAATTTTGGCAAGATGATAAAAAGAAGAAAGAGGGAATGTAGGACTGAGGACAGTATATTAATTTTCTTCTCACTAAATAGTAAACTCCTTAAGGAACTCTATATTCTTTGATTCTTATTGTTGTATCAGCCAGCCTCTTGCACTCAAGAGCAGTCATTTCATATCTGTATTTACACTTCTCAAGCCATGCTCTGTGCTTGTGCTTTTCAGCACTTTATACATTTATTTAAGGATCAACTCAGAGCACTTATTCCTCTTATTAGGAAAACACATCACATTCACACAGCACAGCCTGCAACTGCAAAGCTATTATAAATCATAAGTATCACTGACAGTCCCCTTTCATCTTCTCAGAGATGCAATGATCTTTTCAGGGGTTTTGCTTTCATTTAGGGTGCTTTGCTACTTCTTTGCTGGGATTGAAATAAATAGTCTTTCATTTCTCAGCCAATAGATTTTTTTTTTCCTCCTAATAGTGCACAACAGCGTGATTGTTAGCTGTTAGTGTATCCAGGTCAATCCATGCATCTTTGGCAATCAAAGCTATACTGTAAAGACAACTCCTTTACCAAAAGGCAATGCCCATATCAAAACCATCAATCTAATCTTCTTGTGCTCAAATTATTACATTGCATCTATAGGTAATGTATTTAGTGTACGTTTTCTTTGTTTAACTACCAGTTTGGGGATGAGGGACAAGGAAGTGCAACTCAAGTCATGACATTTGTGTGCTTTGAAGAAGAGGATAAAATGTTGACCTGCTGTCGGTGGTTATAAGCTGAATTCAAGTATTATAAATTAGCTAAATATTCAGTGAGAGGGAAAAGTAATTCAACCTAAAAAAAAGACATAACACAGAAAAGCCAATGTCAGGAACGGAAGGAGGATGATTAGAAGAGATGGCAGCAGAAAGTGTCACAGGCAGACAGAAGGGGGATAAAATTTGGAGGATGTGACACTACAGATGCAGTCATGGCGATTAAAAAGTAGCAAAAGCCAAAGAAGATACTCTCCACTTCCAGCCTTGCTGGTAATTCTGTAGCATACTTAATCCACAAGTTGCTGCTTGTCAGCTCATTAAGTCAATCCACTTGCTTTTTTAATCGCCTGTATTGCTGATGATAAGCGTGTAAATGCTTTGTGGCAATGTGATGTCTACTCGCCATCTTTTAAAACGTGACTCTGGCTCTAAAGAAAAGGTGATCAACAGCTTTCTTTGAATTTCTTTTGTCATGATTTCAAAAAATAGAATATTAGGATTTTTAAAGAGAACTCTTGAACTTTAAACAAATAAGCCGCATGATCTGGACAGGTCAGGTAAATTTAGCTGGTGCAGATCAGTGCCTACTATGACACAACTGGCTCTGTGGTATCCTGACAAATTTCTGTATTTTCTGCTTAAAGCCACTGTTAAGACCGTTGCTTGCTCTTAGCTATGCGGTGTCTAAAAATTGTACACTAGTTAGAAAGAAGTGGTCTGTGAATCTAGTCACAAGACTGTGCATGAAAATCATGCTAGAGACAACCTCTCTGTCTGTCTTTCTGCCTAATAACGTAAGGTCCAAGTCCACAAGTTTAGTTAAACCAACCTAGGTCTAGGAAGAGGAATTCAGCTTGTTTTAAAAGCCCCTTTCAGAAAAGATTCATTCCCTCATCTACAAAGGGGAAATGGGCTCTTTTTGAATCAGAAAACATGATCTTCTTCAGGGTTTGCAGGATTATGTCTCCACTGTGCGAACCCAGTATTCACACAGGATTGTGTAATGGTAAAAGTATTTGGCTGGAACAGCCAGCTTTATGATTGACTGATGATATTCTACTGAAGAAGATCTGAGGGAAGATAACATTTTCAAAAGAAAAATACTGCTGGCACTTGACTACCTGTTCTGTACAGCATTTATTCGCACTTGTCAGCTAACCAAAATAAAACCTCTGGTGCTGCCAATTTGTGACCTTCTTTGCTGTAAAATATTCTGTTACTAAATCAGCACTTCTCTGCTGTCTGTGTTTGTCTTAAACCTTTTTGTGAAACAGTATCTGCCTCCTTAGAAACATTTACTGCTCTTGCTGTGTACTCAATGAGAGTTCTGTGCAAAGATCAAGGGGACATTAGGTGTAGTTACATCCAGGTGATAGTGATGCAGGGTTTACTTTAGGGTTGCTCATTTATTAGGATACATTTTGTGTGTTCTTACTGAAGGACAACTCAGCGGTATTGGAGCCTGAACTCATTGTTCTCAACATTTAAATGCTTTTTACACTGAGTAGTTAGGATGAGCTGGGTAAATGTTTTGAGGTTTTTTAAGGTAATGAGTTAAAGACACATGAAACAACAGTTATGTTTTACCAGCTTAATACAGCCATAAACTCTAATGCCTGATTTATCCCGATGAAATAATGAGATGATGTTAACATTTCTCAGAATAATCTGTGATGAATAGGAAATGTTTTTGCCTATGGCTATATTGTGCTAGGGCCTGATTGTATCAGAGCTCATAAATTATAAAGTCAGAAGGGACCACTGTGAGCATTTGGCTTTGCCTCTTTTATAATATAAGCCATGGGACTTCCCTGAATTAATTCCTGTTTGAACTGGAGCACAAAGTTTAGAGAAGCAGCCAATCTCGATTAAAATATTTCCAGTGATAGAGAGCCCACAGCAACTAACTTTTCGTGAATTGTTTCAAGGAACAACTGTTCTTGCCCTTACATTTTTGCGCTTTATTTTTATTTTGAATTTGCCTCAATTCAGCTTTCAGCAATTAAATCTTATTAGGCCTTTGCTAAACTCTCATCTATCAAAATCATACCCCTGCCACAGATATTTGTGGTCTGTGCCTATCTCATATCTTAGACTCTTTTTTATTTAAATAACAGATTAAACTCTTTGAGCTTATTTCTATAAAACATGTTGAATTCTTTACTGAGTCCCATGGTTCTTCTCCATAGTCTGCGTAATCTGTTAGCATCCTTTATAGACTGTAAATGTCAGGACTCAACTGTGTAGCCCATCATGAGTCCTACCAATGCTAAGTGTAGCAGTCACATCATCTTCCTCACTCTTTGTATGTGCTCCTGGATCCTGCGGATCCCTTTTGGCTGCAGTGCCCATTGAGAGGTTACATTCAGCAGGTCACTGAGTTTCAACATTCAGAGATTAAGTCATTTTTTTAAATGTTATCAGTAATTTAGAAGTAAAAAAAAAGTATATCAGAAGAGATTTCACATTCCTTATGTAGGACCAAATTATAACCAGGCTGAACATAGCTGGCCATGGGTGCAGGAAAGAATTCCCCTCACTGCCTGACTCTGATGCATGCCTAGGTATGAGGTTGTGTGTAACAGCTTTAGTGTTTAGTGGGGCAAAAGGACTGACCTTCAGTGCTCTGCTCCAGAGCAAATCAAGTGGCAAAGGGAAGAGAAGATAGAAAGGGTGGCTCCACCTGTAGCAGAACTTACTCCTCACCTTTCCACAGTGCAGCAGAGCTGGGCCAAGGGGAGAGATGTCCCCTGGCATCCCTTCCCTGAGCATCGCTAGTCCTAGGAGACTGAGGAGAGTGAGGAAGTAGCACACGGGTGAGGCAAAGGGGTGCCTGGAGGTGGTTTTCTCCAAGCCTGTGTAACAGTGAAAGCCTGGGATCGTTCAGGTTTTAAGCAAGGGTAGAAGACAAAGTCAAGGCAATTCAAGATCCTGGCAGTATTTCTTCAGCCTTGCATGCTGTCTTCTCAAAGTCAGTTCATGGTTCATTTTGGAGAATGAGTAAGCATCCTCACACCACTTCAGACAATGTCATCAGTAATTTGTGACTTGCACAGGTACCTACGTAAACCAGCCACTCACCCCCAGGAGATTAGTGCAACTTCTGCTAAATCTTATTCCTGTGCATATGCATGAAGGATTTAGATGAAAGCTGATGTAGGTATTGCTGCTGGTACTGGCATTGTGCTTACTGTGGCAGCATAGATGAGCCTTCTGTTCATAGATATTATTGATATCAGCCAACAGGACAGTGTAGGAAGGGACATGCTTTATACAGTAAATTACACCGTGGCAATGTCCCCATAGGGAATATATTTATACTAATGACCCATTTACTGCATTTATTTGAGATACCAAAATTAAGTGCAAATACTATGGCCAATTTACGTGCTTAGCATGTGTTTAACAGCACACCCTTGAAGTTTTAAAGTCATTACCATCAGACATATTTTAACACACTCACCTGTCTCTCTCTTCTTGACTGTATATGGGATCTAAGATATTTTTCTCAGGGCTTGGAGAGGTGTTGCTCCACACTGTGCTGCAGCACAGGGTCTTGGATGTACCCTGTAGGAGTTTAATGAGTGTTTATGTTCTGAAAGTGCCAAAAGGCTGTCTCGCAGTCAGTCCTTCTGGTGGCTGTAGTTTCTCAATGCAGTGTTGATCATATCTAGTGAAGACAGATTTTACTATCCTTCATAGCAATGCCATCCCGGTGTTGTAATAATGCCTCAGAGAAACACACTGCCCCCCACTGCTCTATTTTATCAATTCTTCAGTGCCCTGAGTTTTTTCAAGATCACAGTTTGTCCTGGGAGATCCCCGGTTACAAGCAGGTCTCCTGTTTAGAAGGCAGTTAGGAGTTTGGTGGTAGTGAGTTCTCATCTTTGCCACGCCCTGTTCTTCCTCATCCTCACACCACCACTAGTGATGGCTATGGATGCAGAATTTTTTTTTTCTGTTCGCTGTTTGGGGAGATATGGCCTCATACTATGTTCAGGTGATTGCAACCACCCAGGTTAACTCCCTTCTGGGTTAAGTTAGTGGGTCTCAGCTGGAAGTCTCAATTCACAACATGCAGCCTGAAAACAAATATGGGCTAAACTTATGCTCATCTATGTCAGCACTTTAACTTGGCATTTGTGTGTGCAAGAGATGTATGAATACACACTGTATAAGCAACTTCTAGCTCAGAATTGTAACTTCTTGAGCTGCGTTTTCTCCAAAGGTGCATTCCCACTGTGCTCCAAGGCCTGCTCGAGATGCTTCAGTTTTTCATAGTCTCTTTTGAGGTTCAGACCACATTTCCCTACATCTCACACCTGTTCACTGTGTTCCTGGGTATGCTTGATATGATTTGGCCAGTTTTCTGTGACCTGGCTCTCCAGATACAGAATTCTTTTCCAAAATCACTCTGCTTTATTCTCCAGAGTTTCTATTTTCAGTTATCTGCCCTTACATATACTGTCTTCTATGCCCAATTCATCTCAATAGCTCCAATATTCTAGAGAGGCAAGAAAAGTGTTTCCCTGATGTCTGGCTACCCTATCAGAAAGCCAGACACGAGCACTTGTAAATCTTTGTCTTGCAAAGTTTGTTTTCAAAGAACTTCCAAATCCCTTCCTTGAAACCAGCTGTATAAGAATAACAAAAGAAGAAAAACTATCCCCTTCTTGTATACATCAGGCAGAAGGTCACTTTTTTTTTTTTACCCCTGGTTAAAAATGGTCTATAGCTTGATTTTCTATCTGTGTGAGCACTTACTTTCTCTGTTTTCATGGTGCAGGACTGTTCTGGCTAAAAATTAATTCTGTATATGTAGAAGTAATCTACTTTGCAGTGTCAGAAGTTTTTGTTAAAAATTGTTTATGACTTTCTGTCCTCAAACATACACATCCAACTCTATTGCCAGACACTCTTCCCAGTGCATGTTTTTATCCTTTTGGTAAGAGTGACCTTGACACATGCGCTATGAAATATTTCTGTCTTCAGTGCGATGCCTCAATTCCATTTCAATGGCATCGTATCATACGCTTGCCGATTGGTTATCCTCCTCCTCCTTACATTTAAAGCTGTGACATATATTCCCTAATAGGTGTGATAGCAGCATCATGCTGAAGATGTTTTTTTCCTGTAGCATCTTTCTCCAGTAGCTGCACTGAGGATTTCCTATGCATTCAAGAGTCCTGGAAGAAATATCAATAGATACTTCTCATAATCTAATCAGAGAAGGGAGAGACAATGGTATGGAAAAGCATAAACATAAGTAATAAAAATATATGCAAATAAGATGATGAGAATATAAAATGAGAATGTAGTGGAAAAAATCAGACAGCAGTCAGCCTTCCTTCCCTCTTCTGCATCTCCTCCTGCTCACCACCACTCCCTGGGAGTGAGATACTCATTAGTACTGTCTCCCTGTGGAGCCCAGCAGTGATTCCTCAGCTCACAGTGAGCCACGTCAACAAGCTGGCATGGCCCAGATCACTGCTGTGCAAATGAGCTAGACAGAGTCTGGCAGCAGGATGGCGTAAGGCAGAACTCGTTCGTTCAGGCACATTTCTCCTGTTTATCAGCCCACGCCTGGGCAGAGGTTTCTCTATCAGTAGTGCAGACACATCCTAGGCATGATGCACTAAACAACAATTTTGAGGGGCTTTCTGTGAGTTCAGACTTTAGGGACATTGTGCGTACCTGCTTTTTCACACACGTGACACAGGAGGAAGCCACTACTATGCAGACTTTAAACCAAAGTAGTATCAAGCCCTCAGTGAAACCCACTGGATGAGAGTGTGTTGTGTGGCACAAGTGGCATATAGGTGAATCAGTCTGAAAACTGCTTACCATAAGACAAATTAGGTGACTGGCATCACTTTATGCAAATAATAACTAGATGCTTAGAAGGTGGCTGGCATTTCATTCTGAAATGATCTAAACGTATAATTGATGGTTTAGTCCAATTGCTACCAAAGACTGGCCATAGCTGGCTGTAAGACAAGGACTGGGTCTCAGAGCTGCTGTCCAAGTCGATCCTACTTCCTACTTCTGCTTTATTTGTAAGACAGAAAACACTCTAAGGTCCCTGGAGCACAAATAAGGTGCAAGTCTTTCAACACTGCTTGCTGATGGGCATTGACAGCTGGCATGATGAGCTGGGCTTACCTCTAAACTGGAATCATTTTGAAGTTCTTGAAATTAAACAATGAACATACCCGCACAGGAACCACGTATTAGGTTAGGCTTTCACTACATGTTGCTGTCCTCTGCGATATCCATTGTATCTCCTTTTCCATCAGAAAGAAATGTAGGCACCCTGCCCAGAAGAGAGTGCCTTGTGCTTTAACCAGATCCCCAGTTTTGATCTGAGGAACCAAAACCCTGGGGCATACCAAACACTCACCCACCAGGATGTCTAAATGCAGTCTGAAGAGCTGAACAGTTCTTTTCCCTTGTACAAATTGCCCAGTGAAGCTGAGGAGTAAGCTAGATTTTTATTAGGTTGAGTGAAGAGCCTGAGAACAGCTTGAGGGCTGAAGACAGCATGTGTGGATTGGATCACACGGTTTTGCTGTGTGGTAGAGGCACTGAACAGAGAAAACACAGGGTAACAGACAGCTCTGAAAAACTTTAGTCAAGATTCATCTTTCAAGTGCATCAGTGATCAATAAGGGAAAGGTGCATGGGAGCGGAGAGGGTGTTGGCAAAGGGAACATTGCAGAGACCAAGAGTCACAATTCTGAAGGGCAGTTGGCTACGCACAGTTTGAAACACTTCCTCCATATCTTCACTGAGTAGCTGGTGTGTGCCAGTCATGCAGACTAAGGACCTAGCTGGGCTGAACCATGACCCCTGTGAGTGCTTGCCTTTCCTTCTCATGTGATGTAGATTGGAAATGTAGCTGCAGTGCCGAGAGTGCTCTGCTGACATTAGGTACACTCTGTACATCAGGTAGACTGCGAAAACTGTTCTAGCACAAAGGCTGGAAGTCACATCTCCATACTGTCCTTAGCTGGGTGGGTAAGAGGAGGGGAGATTACCTGGAGAAAACTTGTAAAGTTATTTTTCCCCTGGTCCTTAAAAATCAGACCCTTTGCCTGAGGGTTTGAGCATTTCTGTGCCACTTAGCTGGCCCTGAGAGGGGTTGGCAACATTGTGCCATTTACACCTCAGTCATTAGTCACTTAAGAATTGATAGTTATGGTTGTCTTTACTTGCACTGCTTTGGGAACCTCACTTCTCTGATGTGTCTGAGGGTGAGCACAAAAGCCTAAACCCAAATGTGACCAAAGCATGCTATATATCCTGTCCTCTGAAAAGTCAAATTAGCTTTCTTCTAAGATCAAGTAAGGGTGGTGGTCAGTTGTTCAGCACGCTGCTATCAAAATCATACTTTTCAAAACAAAGATGCTCCTTCTTCCTTTTAGGAACAAAAACCTAAAAAAACCTTTCCTGGAAAATGAGGAGAATTTGTCCAAACTAGAGGAGCAAACCTGTCCCCACAATGCTCACCCAGCTATTTTCAATCTAGCTGATGCCTTTCAGTCAAAAACTGAACCTCTTTATTTAAAAGTCATCTGCTGATGGATCAAGTGGGAAAGGAGAAAAGACATGAGAAGGAGGTTCTGTGCACATGTGGAAAAATGATCTAGAAGAAAGTGGGGTACATGTGCTGAAGAGAGGTTTAACATGTGTTTCAGTGGGAGGTTGTATTAGAATTCCCACAGAAACTGGGGCTGGCATAGAGCCTGTGAGCAGGTTTTGAATAGATTTGTGGAGCCCACATGTCCAAACTCATATTGGGGAAGTCTTCATGCATCCACATATTTGGGTTAGTTTTGAAGTGCTGGTGCAATGTGTGCGCATAGGAGAGAACGAGAGCACATGCAAGTGAAAGAGTGAGACAGGGAGGCAGTTCCTGCGGCTATGCCAGCAGAGCATAAATATATAATTTGTAGCATAGGAAGAAGGTAGCACAGAAGACCTTTATGATGTTGAAAGTATGATGAAACATCTGGGTAAAAGATTAATACAAAGTGAGCGCATGAAGAGTCAGACTGAGGAACACAGGAAGGAGAAAGAGCTGTAGGAGTGATCCGGAGAGACAGGGACGGACAGCACACAAAGGACAAAGGAGAGAAGCAGGGGAAAACAACTGCTGTACATTGTAAGAGGAAACATCTTAAAAGAGAAAACTGTAAGAAAATTGAAAAAGGAAGAAATAGTGTGAAGACACAAAGAACACAGACCAAATTTTTAAAACTGGTTTTGTTTAGTTGTAGTTGTGTAAGGTGAGGACTTTCTGTTTGGGGGCTCTTGCCCTTTTGGTATAAAATGCACTGCAGAGGGCAGAAAAGTGCTTACAGCCAGCTCCAGCTGCTGGCTACCTCTCCCTTGGTTTTGACTTTTTTTAAAATTTGGACAAATTTGTCTTCGTTGCCTTGACAAGCCCCCTAAAAAGCATCTTTTTCTAGCTCTACCTATGCATCGCCATTATTGGCTGGTGTTCAAACTGCCCCTTTTACCTACCAGGAAAGATTCCCATCTCTTAGAAGTTTCACAGATGTTGCCATGTTAAGGGAAATCTCTGCCATTCCTTGTGCAGTTATTCTCTTCACACCTATTGCAGGGAAACATGATAAGAACAGCTTCTCTCCTGGGCTTGCCTGAGATATTTCCATTCCATTCAGTCAGGATTTCCAAGTACAGGAGGGATATAAACTTGAAGGCTGCAGTGATGGGGAGCACCAGCTAGAAAAGCCAGGGAGAAGAAGGATGTGGAGTTGAATGAAACAAAGAAAGGGCATTCAGGAGAGAGGCTACAAAAAGTGGAACAAAAGAAAAGCAGAATATGGAATCAGAAGAACTTGCTAGGCAGAGGAAATGAAGTGACATGCAAACTAAAAGTAGAGTGAAAAATAGAATTTAAAAGAGGCAATTTAGTAGGAAAATGGAAATAAAATTTGTATAAGAAATCTAGAATGGTGGGAAGAAACTAAAGCAAACTGTAGGACAGGGTAGACAAAGTAGAAACAACAAAATAAGCAGAAGGAAAGCAGAATAGTAAATCGGTGAGTCATTTTTAAAGAGTAAAAATTGACTGAAGTCAGTGCCCATTTATTTATAGGCATTGTTGAGGAAGAGGTGCACTGTATTTTTGTGTAAAGCCTAGGAGGCTGGAAACAAATGTTTAGATAGGCACGTCTGCTGGAAGATGGATTTTTGTTTTCCTTAGGCCTTTTATTACCTTGGTTAGATCTCTGTAGCTATGTACACCGCTGCGTTACCCATCACATTATGTCGATTATATTGACATTGAGAGAAGGTGGACAGGAGGCACAATAGGTTCAGTGATGCGTGTCTAAACATTTCTAGCTACACCCTCATGCAGCATAGGAGTTCCAGCTCTCACGGGAGTTCCAGCCCTTTCCACGCAGGAAACAAGTCAAGATAAAGTAAGCAATAGACATAGGTCTAAGCTGCAAGATTTTTACTCCCATTCATGAAGACAGAGAGGGATGCTCTGGAAATGAGAAATTTGGCTTAGCTTCTTGAGTGCACAGCCCGATTTGTTTTACTACAGTGGTTCAGATCTTTGGGCTTTTCTTGCATTAATTTCTGTCCAGAACCAGGTCCAGTTCTTCTGTATACTTTTTACACCAGTTTTGCAGCATTATCTGCATTACTAAGCACTTAATGACGTGCATACAGCCATTGACTTTGCTCGTTTAAGTGCTCACCAATGTTACTAAGGCCTTCTAAATGTTTTAATTCATAGAATAAATGGTTCTTTTGGTGTGAAATCATATTTTGTATTGTTTAAACACAAGCAGCTGGATGGACTTTTTATGTATTTTAAGAAGGACAACAAAACTGCCCTTTTGGTTTACATTTTCTTGTGCTTAGCTTGTACCCTCATTCCTTGTATTTCCTATTTACAGTATTTAATGCGGATAGTTTAAAATGCTTATAAGAGCAAGGCAGGGAACAGTTTAACCTCTGACAAGGGCAGCATTTTTAAATTCAACTGTAAGCTCTTAGTTTAAGGAAAATCTGTTTCCACTTTCCTGATGGGATCCTTTTAAAAAAAATACAGGTTAACTACATGCAGCAAAGACATGATTTCAGCCTTGCCAGAAAAGGCCAAATCCTGAAGATCCCTAGACACATGAGCAGTCCTTCAAATTCTGAGTCCTTTTCAAGTAGAAAGGAATATTTAGGTGGTTTTAGGATTTGCAGAATTTGGCCTCCAGCTAACCACTTGGCAAAACTTGTGCCTCCACAATATCTGTAGTCCCAAGTAAAACCTCCTAAGTGGTTTTTGATTCCTTTTCAGTATTAAACTCCTTTAGAACAAAAGACTGCCAGGTGATGAACTTCCCTGGGATTCAGGATATTTGCTAAAAAGATAACAAAACAAGTCCATCAAAGCCAAGTGATGGAATTTAGAAAAAAACCCTAAATTTTAAAGTGCTGTAACCTTGGGACTGATGACTTCATCTTGCTTCCTCTACGGATTTACATGAATGTAAACATGAAGGAGAATTTGGCTTGGAAAAGCTGATTGAAAACTGAAGGCTAACCTGGTCATTTTTAATAGGCCAAGTTCCGTTGCCTTACAGAAAATTCCCAGCATTGTCGTTCAACATGGGAAGACTGCTGCCTGACTCGGGGCTGTAGCTCTGTAACAGGAGATGCACATCCACTAGAGTCAGTATTTTTACTCCCTTCCAAAAGTATTTTCAGAAGTGAAACAAAGGTTTTCCTTTCCTCTGTTGAAAGCAGAGAAGGATTCCTCTTTTTCCTCCTATTTGACAGAAGAGCTGCACTATACGACACCATTGCTTTGTCTTGCCTGGTGCAATGAGAATGCCTCCTCCTGCTCCAGCCTACTTTGTTCAGCAGATATCTGAGGGCAGTGCATGTGCTAATCTCTCAAGTGATCCTCCTGTGGCCAGTAATGTCACCTCATATGGCTTCATCTGGCCGGTACAGAATGCAACTGTGTTCAGAATCCTGCTGGGAAGAGGAAGATAAAACCCACAGAGCAGGCATTCCTTGAGCAAGGTTCACAGAAAAAAAAAATAAATTAAGGCAGAGCTACTGTAGGTTCACAGCAGAAATACAACTGTTCACAACTCCGAGGCATCTCTATCTGATTATCTAAAAGGATGTGGCAAGTGTCCAAAAAGAATGATATGGTTGTCTACTTTTGTGGGAAGAAAAAAAATGGGTAAAGTTCATTCTTTCAGTGACAGACATCTGTGATTTTTTTATTAGAATGAAACGAGTTCCAAAATGCTGAGGGTAACAATATAATCTTGAAGAACCCTGTATCTGAATGTTAAATATTACTATATTTGGAATATATTTTCACTCTCTTCTGTAATCAGGCTACTGATTTTACACAAGTTGAATTAGACAACCCAGTAGAGAACATTTAATGATTTAAGGATCCTCTAAAATGACCCCAAAATATCTGCTCCATGTTTCATAATGCTGTAATTTTCCTTCCTGCTATCTCTAGAGCTCTCCCACTCCTGCACTGTTCTTCCCATTGGGTCTATCCCAGACGCAACACTAAACACCACTTTATCCAAGACCTGTGCTTGTTCCACCTCTGAGGAGGAAAGGGAACCTTTATCTGGCATTTTCTATTTTTGGTTATTTTTCTGTCAAGGTTTTGCAGGCTCCTTCCCATTAGTCTTAGAGGCTTAGATGGCATGCGGAGCAGAAGGCAGGTGAAACAGTTCAGGATAGATGCAATATATTCCATGAATATCAGCACCTCATTTGTGTATGAGTGTTTTTGCCGTTGCTGAGTTCATTATTCTTGCTGATAATACTGAGTCAGACACCTGAATGTATCACTGCAGACAAACCCATGTTATTTATGCATTTTCACTAAACTAATCCTTGCCACGGGCAAAATTTTAACCTTGTAGGGGGTTGCAAGCTGCTTGTGCACGTAGTTGCTCTTCCCAAGGAACAGACTGTGAACAAACTTAGACTCAGTCCCTGTTCATGCTTTGCTCTCCTGTGGGGAGGAATAAGAGACAGAGCTACAATCCTTTCAAAATCTCTGAAGGTTCTGTGATACAGATGAAATTTTACATGAAGATCACATAAGAAAAATAATCCTGATCTGAGGAACACATCTTTCTTAAAGTGACTGTAATTTCTTTATTAGTGAGAGGAGGAAAGGAAAACACCAGCTCTCAGTCATGACAGAGCTCATCCCAGCTGTCACACAGCTGCCTAGGAGAGCTGAGTCCTGTGTGCTCCAGCCCCTAATCCCACCTGAGCAAAGCACATCTTGCCTCTGCTGGCATTTCCATTCCTTTCCCTCCAGCGGAGGAGAGCCCAGCCTGGTGATGCTGGGAGCTGGAGATGCACCTCTGCGGGCAGGCAGAGCCAGCTCCCTGCCGCTGGGACGTGACGTGCTGAGTGCTGGTGGCTTCAGCAGAGTTAGGGGCAGAGAAGTTGCTATGTTAAGGCACACGCTCGTACTCAACAGAGCTGTTCTCTGCATACCCCGGAATTAGAGATGCTCACTTCTCTGAGCAAAAGCCTGGTTTTGCTGCTGTGAGCAGTGCAGAGCCATGGAGCTCTGGGAGGCTGAGCTGGATCCTATTCTGTTTTGCACATCATCGACAAAATTGTGGGCTAATTTTCCATTGCAGAATCATTATTACCACAATCACCTATGAGGCAGAATGAATATGTTTTACTTTCAAATCTCATGTGGAAGTTGCAGGTAGGCAGCTGGGAAAAAAACCCACATTTTTTGACTTGTGATTTTGGGTTTTGTTTGTTGGTTTTGGTGGTTTTTTAAGGCTGTCTTTAAGGCTGTTCTTTAAGGCTAAGTCCCTTGGTTTCAAACTCATGTTGAAACAGTTTTGCTAACCCTAAAACTGACATCCTCCAGGCATCAAAAGTAATGAGATTGGCTTAAAAATCTTAAGTTCCAGAAAAAATAAGGTGGAATTTTTAAACTTCTAACCTTTAATCACATTTGTGTTTGTATTTTCAAATGTTACAAATATGAAGGGAAGAAACACAAAGAAAAAGCAGCTTAAAATGGTCATGGGTTCATTCACATCCAAGAATGGCAGTTATAAAGGAAGAAGCAAATATTGAAGCTTGAGATAAAATCTTGAGACTTCTCAAAACTGAGCACCGCCACCCCCCCGCACTGAAAGCAGCTCTTATCCCGGAGTTCAGACTGTAAAGCTCCGCTAAGACGGTAGAGCAAAAATACAATAGAATAGTGTCATTTCTTTAAAAAGTAACTAAATTTAAAATACCCTGAACCTAAAGCCACTTAAAGCTGGTAAGAAAAAAACCCTGAAGCCCTGGAAGATGTGCAAGTGCAAATTAAGGTCCACATCTCCTATCTGTTCCTAAAGTGAAGTAATTTTGTCTCTGGTTGTCTTTGCCCAGCGAATGCTCTTTTTGAGGTGAAGACAGTTAGAACTATCTCCCTATGGTTTGTCAAGGTCAACAGGAATTTTATATGTGAAAGGACTGCAACACTTTTATGAAGTTCACAAAACAGTTTGAATTATTCCAAGACTAAGGAAATAATAAAGAATAAAAGAATGTAACTGGAAAAGTATCAGTCCTAGCGGAGAGTCGACTAAATTAAACTTACACAGGGAAAGTTTTCAACTGTGCTGTCAAAAAAAAAAAGGTGACATTTACACAGTTTGTACCCTACAGTTCCAAACCCCATCCCAGGCAAGGATCCAGTGGAAGGAAATGTAGTGCAGTTAGAATCTGGAAGGAGGAATAAACAGGGTTTGAATTCAACTTCTATTAGAAAGGTCATTTTAGCTCTAGTTCTACAACAGCTACAGCCACTCGGAATAATAAACAGCCTACGGGTGGAGGTCCTAGTGAACTTCAAAAAGATCAAGAGAAAAGGAGGTCACAGGAACAAACCCCTCTACCCTCACAAGAAGAAGCACTGAAAATAAGTCGGTGTAATGTGGAGTAGGTGTTCGCTCAAAGAAAACATGAAAGATTTATAGATCTGCAAGGTATGAGGTTTTCCTTACTAGAACATCTCTCCAAGGTGTAAAACATGCTTTAAAGAATCTCTTGCCCTGTTGTTCAAAAGGGAGCTACTTTTGCTGATACAGGAGCTCATGACACCCAAATTTAGCAAAGGTTTGGCTGAAATACAAATAAATTGTTCTGTGTGAACTTCTGTAGTTTTATCAGCTTTGCAAAACTCTAGAAAGATAAAGTCAAGCTAGAGGGTTACTCAAACACAGAGCTTTTTTTTGCCATCCCTAAAGGCAGTGAACTAACACAAAGTTAGTAAAACTAACATGGGTGGAAGCAGTTTGCATGAAATTACTGTCAGCAACTTTGCTCAAAACACAAAGTAAAACTTTTCTGAGATTTGAAGCGCCTGTTACGCTTCTGAGAGTGATTTTATTACTTTACTATCCCATTTGCTCCACTTACTTTTGGCTGGGGCCCGACCGTACAGAATGGCTGACTTTCTCTTGTGTCGAGCGCACCCTTAAGCCAAACCAGTCATAACCCTTCTTGACAGCTGTTCCCTTGAGTTTCCCAGCCCACATCTTCATACTTAGAAGAACCTGAGAAGCTGGAAAACTTGAAGATTTCTGGGTATTCTTCCAGGCTGAACTCCTGAAGATGGTTGCAGGGAAAGCAGAATTAACATAGTTCATTTTATTTCAGAATACACAACTTTCCTGAAAAAGGTGAATAGAAAAAAAAGCTACAAAATAGGCTGCATTCAAACCCAGCTGGATTTGTGATGCCTTTATTGTTTAGTGCACCTTCAACTTGATGAGGAATTATCTGTTTCCTGGGACAGTGGCCATTGTGGTTGCTATTAGGCAAGAGAGGGGCACTTCATTTCCTCCAGGAATATAACTACTTTTCTTTCTTAATTTTCATCTAGAAATGAAAAGAAAAACAGCTTAAAGACTGAGAGGAAAGTGGAATGGTTTTGTGTCCATCCATAATAATATTTATATAAATACAAATATATGTTTATAAAAAGTAAATGAGCATAATCTAGAACCATAGGTGATGTTATTATTCGGTACTTTCCTCCATTCTCATATCTGTTTTGTTGGAGAGAAAGTAACAAGGCCTGCACTGACAGATGTTGCAGAGCTGCAGTGTGGTCTCCACAACAGACTTCTCCCGAAGCAGCTTGAGAAATTCCAGCCTCGGTCTCTTATAATAGCATCAGGTGCTATCATTGCTTCACACATCCCTGACACATGTGATCTTGGTTTTAATCAAACGTCTAGCTGCAGAATTCACTGGCGACATAACTCAGATTTGGACTAAAATATTCAGGCTTCGACTGCCAGTGCAAACCTACATTTTCTGTGACAACTGCCGACTTCCACACGTGCGATAAGGGAAACTCCAAGGGGCATTAGAAAGGCCCCTTCCTCAGTATCCCTATTGAGCGAGCCCATTTTGCCCTTTGGAATAATGCATTGTCTGGTGTTTTCTACCTTGTTTGGTATTTAGAGTTGGAATTTATTGCCAGGCTTCCTGGCAGCAAGCTGTGCAGGTTGCAGGCGGAGGCTGATGGAGGTGAGTGAATTAATGTGGTGGTTGTTTGGAATGTCGTCCAGCTGCCAGGGAGAATTATGTTTGTTTGCCTTTGGCACAAGTGTGAAAGGAACAGCCGTAGATTTCAGAAGTGTGAGCCTACATTTTTATATCTCACACTAATGAATACATTTTTTTGTATCTATACATTTGGGGAAATAGTAGAATTTATTTGTAGATTTTATTTACCACTTGTGTGGTAGGGAGGGAATGTTTCCTCAGAGACTGAACTTCTACTTTAGAAAAGAAAAAGGAAAAAAGCAAAAAAAGAAAGACGTGACTAATCCAAAATGGTGCCAGTAAAGTTACCCTGATTTCACTAGTTTTGCGACTGCATTTGAAGTCAGATCAAAGGATGGAGAATTTCAGCAAGGTCTGAAAAGTTCTTTCTGTAGCATTTTTCGAGGGGAGGAAAATGTCACTGAAAGACATGATTTTGTATTTGTTTTCTGCTGAAAGTTCCTTTCTTGCCGTTGGATCTTTTCTTTACCTATAACCTGTCAGTTATCCCTACCTCAGCCTCCTGTGCTGTCAACAGAAGGATGATAATGCTATTTGTAATGTGCCCTGATGTGAAAAGTGCTGCAGAAGATTGAATTGTTGGTGCTGATAGGACCAGAAATTTCCCCAACTAGATCTGTCAATAGCTGACACTAAAACAACAAGGTACAAAGTGCATTTGAAGACTGTCAGACACCATTGCTTTTTTGTTTTCTCTAGCAAACTATTCCTTAGATAGCTGACTTGACCTAGTGTTGTTTAAAAAGATCAAGGGCTCAATGGCTCAGAAAGAAAAAAAAAGATGGAGAAGAATAATATTAGTATAATATTAGTTACTCAACACTAGGTAGAGCCTAATGGTCTCTTGTCCCATTATAATGCAGAAATAAAACTGTCAGTTATATCTCTTCTGTTGGTCTTAATATAGAAAGGAAAAAAGCTTTCTGGGTTTGGTTCAGCAACGAACCAGCAATAATCATTTGCAAAACTATTTTTTTAAGGAACTATTTGAAAGAATTATTTGCAAGAAGTCACGTTATAGGGCAGGTTTTAAGAAGGAAACCAGTAAATACTTATACCTAGCTTCTATGTGCAGACATGCAACTTGCACATACGGTAGGGAAAACTGCAAACGCAAATAAGCTTTGCAATTTAACTGGAGTTAGAATTTCTAAGTTTATTGTTTATATGTTAATTGATTACTTTTAAGACTGAAAAATACTGCAACATAATTCAATGACTATTTGAGGAGAAGCAAATACATTTAGCATTAATGAGAAAATAATCTGTTGAATTAATACTCCTCAAACCCTTGTTTCTTTCTAACCTTCTAAAAAACCAAATGCTTGCAACCTTGGTCAGAGCCTTTAAGGAAGCAAAGATGTATTAAGTAGCATGACCAGTAGGAAAAAGAAAAACAGATTGAGCTTGTGAGCAGGACTACTTTCTGGTAGGATGAAGATGTGAGATACTGCTTTGGAGATGAGATTAGGGACAGAGAGGCAGGGACAAAAACAAAGAGGAAAGTAAAGGAAGGAAAATGGGGGCAGAGGGGGGTGTGCAGCTGAAAGAAACAAGAATAATAAGGACAATACGAAATAGGGAGTGGAGGGTGAAGGATGTGACAGAGAAGAA
Source organism: Chloroceryle amazona (assembly GCA_027560015.1). Lineage (NCBI taxonomy): Eukaryota > Metazoa > Chordata > Aves > Coraciiformes > Cerylidae > Chloroceryle > Chloroceryle amazona. The sequence goes on along the minus strand of JANHFX010029349.1, from coordinate 15,911 downwards.
TAAAAATAAGGGCCAGCGGGGACAGAGAAGGAGCGTAAGAATACAGGAGGAAAGAAAATACAAGAGAACTGCATAAAATAAAGGCAGGGTGAAAGAGCTAGAAAGGGAGAAAAAGAAACTTTCCCAAATGTGTGCTAAACAGAAAGGGGAATGTTAAGTGTCTCCCAGAGCAACGAGTGCTTCCCAGTTGCCCACATGCAACCCCTCCGAGGTGCCCTATGGTCACAGCTGTGTAGCCTTGATGCCAAGACAACTCTTTGGTGGTGTGGTCCAGTGTCAGAGGGATCAGGAAAAGATGTCAGACAGTCCGGTGGCAGTGAAATATCACCTCTCTGCGAGTCAAGCGCTCCTGCCAACGGAGCCAGCTGCAGCCAGCTATGGCTGGAGTCACTTGGTACTTGCTCTGCAAGCAGGGTGAGCCACCCAAGAGCAGCAGAGGCGTAGCAGGCAGCCAGGCAGCATCTTCCCAACTTCTTTGTATACTGGTGCCTAAGGAGGTGAGGGTAGAAGGACAGCTGGAGAATGGAGCAGCAGAAGAAATAAGGGAAAGCAAAACCTATTGTAAAAACGGTGACCTGCAGAGAGCAAAAGAGGGAAGAGAGTACAAGAGAAAAACCATGGTCATGGCCTCTTTAGATGAAGAAGTGACTCGTACTACATACATAAGTGATCCCTGTGTGAGCTGTAAGTAGTAGAGGCACAGAAAGGAGCCTGCTCATGAGCTGAGTCATGTACCTGAAAGCAGGAGTAACACACATTTCTGTCTGAAATCCACTCCTAAACTTGGAAATACTTCTGCTAGGGCAGTTCGATGGAGTACATACGTATCAGTTCCTCTCTGATCAGTTTTGACCTTTTCCAGAAGGCAAGCCCGGATATATCCTCTTTGTCTATTCTGCCAACATGGCTGTACTTGCCAGCAGAATAATTAGTTGAGTACGTAGAGCTCAAGGAGCAGATTTCCAGTTGACATGTGCTCCCTCTTCTGGTTGGCATTTGTTTCTACACACTAGATCAAAATAAGGACAAATTTCCCCTAGCTTTTTAAAAGGAGGAGTTTTAAAACATTCTGCTTACTCTATTTTTATACAGCTGTGAGATCCCTGCTGCTAATACCACCATTGGTGGACCAATAGCCCATGAAGTTTGACGACTTCTGCCTTTCAGAAAAGAGGTTTTACAGTCCACAAAACCCATTTACAGCTTTGTTTCTACAAATGGTACCTCTCGTTTCACTGATACGAGTGTGCATTACTGCCACAGTTTTCTTCCCCATAGGGATAGGTTGCTCATGCTGCCTCATACAGCCATTCCCAGCTGAACTCTGGAACACAGCTTGACTTTGGGGAAATGTGATAGAATCATAGACTCAGAGACTCATAGAATGGCAGGGGTTGGAAGGGACCTCTGGAGATCGAGTCCAACCCCCCTGCCAGAGCAGGGTCACCCAGGGCA
>JANHFX010029349.1:0-14356 GCA_027560015.1 Chloroceryle amazona | reverse complement strand
GGAGATCGAGTCCAACCCCCCTGCCAGAGCAGGGTCACCCAGGGCAGCCCACACAGGAACAGAGCCAGGTGGGGCTGAAAAGTCTCCAAAGGAGGAGACTCCACGGCCTCCCTGGGTAGCCTGTTCCAGGCTCTGTCACTCTCACAGGGAAGAAGTTTTTCCACCTGTTGCTGTGGAACTTTCCTGTGTTTCCCCTTGCTACCATCACCTCTCGTCCTATCACAGGGCACCACTGACAAGAGACTGGGCCCTTCTCCTTGACGCCCACCCTGCAGATATTTGTGAACGTTCATAACATCCCCTCTCAGGATTCTCTTCTCCAGGCTAAACAGCCCCAGGGCTCCCAGCCTTTCCTCATGAGAGGTGTTCCAGTCCTTTTAGCATCTTCATAGCCTTCATTGGACTCTTTCTAGTATTTCCCTGTCTCTCTTGAACTGGGGAGCCCAGAACTGGCCATAATACTCCAGATGTGGTCTCACCAAGGAAGAGCAGAGGGGGAGGAAAACTTCCCTTAACCTGCTGGCCACACTCTTCTTCATGCACCCCAGGAGACCATTGGCCACGAGGACGCATTGCTGTCCCATGGATAACATTGTCCACCAGGACTCCAAGGTCCTTCTCTGTGGAGCTGCTTTCCAACAGGTCAATCCCTCACCTGTACTGTTGTGTGGTGGTGGTCCTCCTCAGGTGTAGGACTCTCCACTTGCTGTTGCTGAACTTCATGAGGTTCCCCTTTGCGCAGCTCTCCAGCCTGTCCAGATCTGGCTGGATGGCAGCACAGCCTTTGGTGTGCCAGCCACTCCTCCCTCCTTGCTGGTCTGTCTTTCCTATAAAGTACATAACTGTCCGTGACAGCATTCCAGTCACCATGGCTCTGTGATCGCAATGAGATTGTCCCGGCCCTGACACCGACTACAGATCTCCAGTTCCTCCAGCTTATCCCCCATGCTGCGTGTACTGGTGTATAAGCATTTCAGAGAGGGGATTGAGCACATAGTTCTTGTATCACTATTCTCAGCATGCTCCCCACCTACGTGGAAAATTGGGAATGGATAATAACCTGAGGCTTGTACCAAGCTAGAAAGTTTCCTAGTGATGTCCTTACCCTGGGCTTCAGGGAGACAGCAGGCTTTACTGTGAGGAGGGTCTGCCCAGCATATTTGGACCCCCTATTCCCCTCAGACAGGAGAGGAAGCGATACATGATCAGTTGGGCACTTCTGCAGGAGGTAATCTTGCAAGTTCACTTTATCTGTATGCATAGATAGTGGGGAAACGCAATGCTAAAATATATCCCTGGGGAATCAGCTCAATACGAGAATTTCTGTGAAATGAATTCATTCCTCGCTTTGACTGGAGCCTGTTAAAGTGTAACCATGTGAGTAAGTCCCCACAGTTGGTAAGAGAGTGGCTCAGTTCAGAAAGCAAAAGAAATTCCACATTCAGAGCTGTGGTTGTTAGGGCTGGGTGGCCTCTGACATGACCACCAGCCACTAGAGCTCCCGATATCTACTGCATGCCTAGCAGTTTGAGTTAATGAGCTAAACTCAATCGCAACTGACAATTATAATCCTGTCTCTAACGCTGCGTCCTGGTCAAAATCTAGTTCTGATCTTCCTGATTTGCTTCTGCATCTACAATGTGGGAATAACCCACATTTATAATACTAACCAGGCACGCTGAAGCAGATCTTCAGCATTTACACTTCATATCATCTGTTAAGCTGCCTCTGCTTGACTAGGTCATACCTCTTTGGTGCTACCACATCAATGTTAGAACTTAACCACCATCTGATGTTCAAAAAAGACATCTCCAATTCCCTGCCCTTTTCTTTTCTTTCTTTCTTTTTTTTTTTTTTTTTAATTACCCTTTGAAATACTGTTTTAATAAAAAAAGGAAAATAAGAAAAGTCTACTTGGCCAATTCTTATGCCAAGATCTAGGACAGATTGCTGGATAGTATTTTACATTCAGACTGGAATTATTACTTTGGCCCTAAGGCAAAATGTACCAGAAACTTGTCTTGGGTCATGCTTGCAACAAATGATGAAGAAAGCAAACACTTTTAATTTTAAACACAATCTGTGAGTTTTTTCAAACATAGAGACTAAATGTAGAGAATTGTATTAGAAACAAACTCAGAGAAAATTTTGACTTTTTTCCTGTTCATCAATTTTCTAACTGTTCAAATTTAAAATAACCACTATCAGTCAATTGCTATTTCCTCTTATAGAATGTTTTCTTTACTGGCTTTAACTGTTTCCTATCATTATCACCATTCAGTGCCTGCAGACAGTAAAACAGCTGAACAAAACAGGCATCCACTAAGACTTCCAAGTCTTTTTCATCCCACAGGCACAGCTATATTCTATTTCTCCATAAGAATTTCACTCAAGCTTGTTGAGATTTCTTTTGGGTTTTTAATGCATGAAATCAATTTTCAAATATATATTTAGTTAAATTAACAGCTAATGTTTGTTCAAGCTTATATCTAACCTGGAAAAAATAATTTTTATAGTATAATCCATATGGAATTATATAATCTGTGTGAGCATTGCTTCACTGTCACTATAATGTTACAGCGTTGGTTTTGAGACACAAAATGCTGAAGTACGTTTAAAAAAATTGTGCTGATGTTGCTGTTGCAGTGACGCAGATATATCTCTAACACGTATGTAGCTCAAAGTCTTTTTATCCACCACCTAAATCTATCATTTTGAAGGAACAAAATCAAACAGTGCAAACTTTGATTTGAGGGGAACTGAAGCAGAGCTGACGGGGTTCATGCTCGATCAGCGTTTCTTCTCTGACCAAAGACCATTCATTAGATGTTGCCCCCTTGGGTACCCGATTCCTTGTAAACCTAGAGAAAAGCTGGCACTTTAGAGATGTGCATCTTGGACAAAGGTTTTGCAGCTATAACACCCAAACGACTCCGGTGACAGGAATTCTTGTAGTACATTATGAAACCCTGAGATACAAAACTGTCCCACCCAGCCCTTCTGCTTACATCGTTCATCCCCAAACTCTGTCGGCTTCATGGGTGCCTGCTGAGATGATCACCACCACTCGGGGAATATCACAGGACATAGGTTTAGAGAGCCCTGTGAGGTAGCAAAGTACAGCACCATGGCCTGTCCCTTGCCTTGTGACACACGGGTCCCCTGGCATGCAGTATATCTCACGGCTAGGTGATGCTCCACAAGCAAAAAGCTTGGGGAACAGTGCTGCCTGTCCCGCCTCAACACCAGAATGCAACTTCAGTCAAACTGTGGAGGATGGGTTTCACTTGCCTATGAGAGCCAAAATATGTGGTAGTGAGGAAATTCATCTCGCCCAGGGCACATCCAGCTGTAAATCACTGCTGTCAAGTTTGAAGCAGTGTCTGACGTGGGGATTCACCGTGACAGGTAACTGCTTTGCCCCAGTGGTGTGTCTGCCTTCTCTGGCTCCTTCCTGCACTGTCTTGCTTTCAAAACAGGCTGAAAAGTCTTGATTTCACCCTGCATCAGAATGAAAACAAATGCCAAAACCTCAGAATTTTTCACGAAACAGAATCCTTGTTTCCTGGCCAGCCCTATTATTGAACCTTAATATGATACAACATGTGTCCATATTTGCACACATGGTCCACAGCCCTTACACATGTGTAAATCCTACTGAAGTCATGTATAAAGGATCAGGCTCTAAGGCTGTTATAGAAAAAGTTCATGTTTCACTGACTTTTTGGTATTCTTTGAAGATATTGCATTAAGAGTAAATATAGAGAAGTACATGTTATATGCAAGGTTTTCAGAGAAATTTAACTTCCACACCAGAAGGTCACATCTAAGGCAATATGGTCTTGGAACAAGTTCAAAGTTGTCACACTTGATAAAAATAGCTTAAAGGGCACATAACTGTGCTGGAATATGGGAAAACAGTGGAACATGAGAGGGGGAATGATGGAAGGCCCCATTACTAATTATGTACATACTTTGCTGCTATTGAAAGCTAGGTTTCCAAGCATGTACATGGTGCTTAAGTCAAATAGAAGTGCAGGCAATTAAAAGAATATAGCTGTTTTTGCATTGCAATTTCTAAGGAAATAACATCTCACAAATACAATCCTCTAGAATAATGGGAAATCTTCTACCAACAAACAGAGGGTAAATACCTTTGTTTCTAGTTTCAAAATGATGTTTATGCACTCATATTTTTGCGTTACTGATTTACCTTTCTGTAAATACTTTCTTGAAAATACAACCTTTATTTATTTTGCTAATTTAAGAAACTGCATTCACTTTTTAAACAGTTTCATTGTAAACTGTTGCAATTAGTTTACAAGGAAAAGTATTTGATAGATTCATCTAACATCCTGAAAAAGGGACAGATTTACACAACAGGGAGCTGAACTTTAGAAAGACTTAAATTATACTGGAAGATGGGCTGTTACAGAACAATATACGGTACATTATAGACAAAAGTTTACGTTAAGTTGCCTCTTGAAATATTCATTATATCAGCCTGGCAGTCATTAGGCCTTAGAATTGTGTTCTATGTATTGGATAGCTGTCAAGCCACAGTCAAGCCTCCTGATGATGCTTCAGTCATGGATTTAAGTGAGCATAAAATAAGATCCCATAGCCCTTCTCCAAACGGATTCACTCGTGTGAAGTCCCACCACAGGGGAGATTGTTTCACAAGCAGCAGGACACTCAGTAAGTCACGGGTCATATGCATCCTACAGGGAAAGCAACACGATACATCTTCCAGATTAATGTTCTGATTTATTGTATTTTCATCTTAATTGTGTCTCTGTCTCTGTGTCACACACAGGAACCTTTTGCTTTGCTTTTATTTGCTATATTTTGCATCTATCCTTTTATGATTGGTGGCATGGTGCAATCTTTGCGCCAAACCTACACAAAAAAGTAGTGTCTGATGATTTTGTAATGCAACACTTCAGACTCAGTTCTGCCCAGGATTACTACATGCAGTACTCACTCATGTCCCGAGATAAGGCTCTTAATGATGAGAAAATGAAGCTGCTGTCTTCTACGCACAGAAACACAGTTTTCATTCACCCACATCATTCCCTGTAGAGAAACTGCCTCAGATACAGGGGTTCTTTTTGACCAAGTCTTATCTCATAGCAGCCTAACATATATTACCATGAAAGGTAAATCATTTTATGGCATCAGTCCACAAAAGGTATGTTTTGTGACAGTGATGCGTTTTTTATCCTAGCAATGAAGTACTTTTATCCTAGCAATGAATTGAGGGTATCCCTTCCACTAGAGAAAGGTATCTCATGCCTCCCGTGATACAAATAGCTAAGAGGAAGATTTTATATCTTTGATGATTAGGAAGTAAATGATAGCAAAAGTGCCTGAAAGACACTGCAACAACAGAGAACAACCAAGCCCCACGAGGTGCACTGGATACACAGAACTCTCTCTACCACCCTTTTAAAATGTATAACGGCGGAAAAAGGTTAAATTATACTACAGCAGAGAAGCAACAATGTAATTTATGCTGCTAAATTTAAAAGCATCACATTTTTATACAATAACAGAAAAGCAGAGAGTCTGAGTCATTAGAAAAATACTTGCACAGCTGGTAAATTGTATTTTCTATGGACCTTATACATGTGATTTTAAGCGCTAAGTATACACATTATTAGGGTCAATCCAAATCCAGGCTGCTGAAAAATCCAAAGTGTTGGAGGATTTAGGATCTTCCTGTGGATTTTGTTGTAGCCTCCACAATCTATGCTTTCATTAAAATAATATATGTTCTAACTTCCCAGGTTCTGAAAGGAGCCTTTACAGTGTTAACCGGTGCACTGTCTCACGGAGCATACAACCAACAGATTGCAACAATGCTACCAGGATAGGTGGAATAATAACGATATTTATTCTATATTTTTGTCTTTTAGAACAGCTTCACCACTGATTCAGAAGCAAAGAACTACTGTGATATGGCCCTGGCCTCTCACTCAGTTGGAGATGGTAATGTTTTAGTGGTTTTAGTGCTAACTATCTATGAAAAAGCACAAAAGGCAGCATGCCCCGGAGAGCAAGATGATAGGGTCTGTGTGTCTGTTATAGTCCCATTAAGAGGGATTGTACAACTCTGTTCTTTTGTCTTTGTAAAGCGAGGGTGAAACAGTCCATCAGAAATTTGCTTAGCTGGGAAAAAAATGACACATCTGCTGTCCATTCTTTTTTTTTTTTGTCTCGGTGTCTGGAAAGAAGTGCTTCATTTCATGTTGCATCTGGACAAAGACAGACTCACTGGAGGTGCTCCCAGCTCCATGAAGTTTCTAGGATGTTTTGGTTTAAAGTCCTGCTCTACTCAGATGTGGGTTCATCTACTTTCCCAGTCATATTTACACAGGGCATTTCTTTTGGCTGTATTTCTCTGCAGTCGCTATATCCCTCTTTATCTAGTGTACAATTCTGAGAACTGCAATGAACAGGAAGGCTTTTAGTCCTCTTGCCAGTTCGCCTAGTCTGCTGCTGGAAGGCCCTTGAGCTGGAAGAGATTAGAAGGCATGTAATTCTCCATGAGCCAATGCCCACTGCTTTTAACTCCAACGGTTTTAAAGGCTATCCAAGTAATGCAAACTGGATTTGCATGACTCCGGTCCAATGGATTGGATGGATGCCACTGAAAGGATTTTGCTACCAAAATTATTTGCTTTACAGCAGAACTAAAAGCTGCGGTTGGGAATCAGAGTAATATTTTACAAGACACTGCACAAACCCAGGACAAAAAGATGATCCCTGTCTGAAAAATATACAGCTTTAAAGTGCCACCTGTCTTTATGCTTCCCCCAGATATAATTGTTGGCGTGCGCTTTCTACGTGAGCTTTGCCACAGGAAAATGTTGCACCTAATTACAGATAACACGGAGATATGACTGATGGATGGGCAGCCCAAGGACATAAATGTATGACAGTGATCCACCAGACAGGGAGGGTATCAGTTCCCTTGCTCCCAGCTGTTGTCATTTTGGTAGACATCCTGGTGACAGTGAGTTTCAAGGAAGGGGATGACAAAGTATAGTGAGGATCTTTGCAGATGTTTAAAATGTGCTGTCTTCATGCATGAAAGGCTGCTTAGGTGGTAACATACATGGAGTGGAAAGCTTGGTGTGAAGATGGTGATGTGCATCACTGCCAGAGCAGGAGTGAGTACAGATCTGCTGCAAGAGTGAAAAAGGGAGGGTAGGGGCAGTGTGCTTGAAAGAAATGCAAGCACTGAAAATTATGTCCTTCCTACCTGTTGTGATAAACTCAGACAACTCAATGGAGGGATGCAAAGGGGAGGTTGGTACTTTGCACAGAAGAGAAAGGGTGTGGATTGGCAGTTGTCAATTGCTTTCGGAAAGGATGCTGTGGTACCTCAGACATGAGATGACAAGAACATTAACTTTATCCTTGCTAAATAATAGCAGCTGCCTTGCTTTCCTAAGTATTCCGTTAGTAACATTTAGCTTACCTTGATAATTATTTTTCCAGCTTTCCTAAAACAAATATGCATCCTTTCTCGGTATCAAATTTATATGTCTGAAAGAAGCAAGTGCACTCTCCTACGAAACACAACTACTTCTCCCTTTTTTGCACAGATTTGTTTCTTGATGAAGAAGAAAGTGTGAAAGATGACAGCAAGCAGCGGTACGAAGAGAAAACAGCCTAAAATGGCTCAGCTTTTTGAGGTGACTGAATTAAAATCAGTAACTGTGTTCTGTTGGGAAGAGAACATCTTTTCAGTACACTGAATAGTTAGGCCTCATTTGCTTTTCTAGGAATGTTTTGCGTTTGTTTGCAAACACAGTGGAGGTGATGACAAAACATCTGGAGGTAAGGCTATGAGGTCCACAAACCAGGTCATTCGTATGGTGTCTGCCTTTGAAACAAAAGCTAAGAAATCCTTTTTCAGAGTTCTTTCCATCTCATAGACTTGTACATAATTGCTCTTAGGCATGAGATATCTCTGTAAAGCTCAGACAAGCTATCAAAAGCCCCGTGTCTGGATGCCAGCAGGCTTTATTTTTGTACTCTGTGTCAGAAATGTATATTATTAATAGATTGGGTTAGTTGTGTTTTCTTCATTTCTTACCCAGACCTTAAGAATTTCCAGTACAGAGCAAGATTCAGAAAAGAGGGAGAGGCATCACTAATAAAATTCTTTGCAATATCTCATATGACATTATAGTCATCTCTCACTTAAATCACACTATAAAAATTTGGGTACTTTATAAACCGGTCTCAAATTCTGGTTACAATTAAGAATCTGGGGTAAGTCAACATTCATCCTTCCATGTATGGATTAGATGGAGAAAGTAATAGGTGGATATCACATAACGGAAATGGCACCAAGAACACTGATTTGAACTAAAACTCAAGAAAGTGTAAATTGGGTGGTATAATCACTCATCTTTGGATATTTATCTGTAAACAAAGAACTGTTCCCTGTACTTTGGCCGGATGATATAAAAAGCATAACAGGAAGTATAACAAGAAGTTCTTGTGCATCACATCAATGCATGTTGGACACAGCGCACTGGAATCGATGCCAATTGCTAGTGAGAGTGTTACACAGAAGTCTGGACAGAAAAAAAAAGAGCAAGCCCTTGTAAATAAACCACAAGATATGCAGTCTGCCTATTCAGTGAACTTAAGATCGAAAGGTGTTCTTAGCAATATTGAATCTGAATAGTGAATGAAATTACCCAAATGAATAAAGAATAAGAATCAAGGAAAGCAAGTAACTGATAATGCTGGCTGCCTAGACAGTAAGAAGCACTTGCTTAAAAGCAAGAACAAATCCAATGTCTCAAAACAGAGGCCCCTGGGTGTCACAGCCCAGCACTTGTGGGGCAGTGTGCCAGCATTTTTGAGAACCACAAGGTCTTCCATCCCCCCAGTACACGCAGCATGGGGGATAAGCTGGAGGAACTGGAGATCTGTGTCAGTGTCAGGGCCACGATCTCATTGCAGTCACAGAGCCGTGGTGGGATAGCTCGCATGACTGGAATGTTGCCATGGACAGTTATGTACTTTTTAGGAAAGACAGACCAGCAAAGCAAGGCGGTGGAGTTGCTCTTTATGTGTGTGAGCAACTGGAATGCATTGAGCTCTTCCCAGGGGGGGGATGAAGAACGTGTTGAAAGCTTATGTGTGAGAATTAAGGTTCAGTAGATGTTGTCTACCTTGACTTCAGCAAGGCTTTTGGCACTGTCTCCCATAACGTCCTCGTGGGTAAGCTCAGGGAGTGTGGGTTAGAAGAGGGGACAGTGAGATGGATTGAGAGCTGGCTAAACAATAGAGCTCTGGAGACTTTCTAGACCCGCCTGGCTCTGTTCCTGTGTGGGCTGCCCTGGGTGATCCTGCTCTGGCAGAAGGGTTGGACTTGATGATCTCCAGAGGTCCCTTCCAACCTCTACTGTTCTATGAGTCACAGAATCACAGAATATTCATGGTTGGAAAGTCTAACCAAACAACTGCAACCTGATTAATAAGCGGTGCACCTATCTCATAACCACGTTTTCCAGGTCTCTCTGACATCCTTTGTCTTATATTCACCTGTCTGTCTTCTCAGTTTAAAAGTGAACTGAATCATTAGGCTTCCGGTTTTGAGTGTGGGTGCAGTCTCCTTTCTGGGGTCAGGTGATGGTCACTCATTGCCCATCTTTTCAGCCTGTCACTTCCTTCAAAGCTCCTGCTCGGTGTGGTCATTTTCCCCAGACTCAACACCTTGTTTCTCAGGGCCAGAGGGAATCCTGAGAAGTTGTTCCATTAGAAGTGGGATCCTTGAAGAGCTTTTATAGCTATTGATTTTTGTAGAGGTGTGAAACAGCTACTTAATTTCATGACAAAACAAGTTAGAAAATAATTTAATGCTAACATCTGTAAATTTTTGGAGAGAAAAATCTAAGCCTACCTAAGGCCTGTAAGTCATACGCTATGATGAAGAGCTAAGAAATAACCAAAAGTTCTGGAAATGACAAAGAATCTCCCTCACATAAAAGATCAAGCATCTCAATTATACCCTTTACATGCTCTTTCTTTAGTCCTTTGTCTCTTTCACAGTCTCATTTCAATTTATACAGACCGATTTCAGTGTTAGGACCCATGTTTACTTATCTATAAAGTCCAAGAAATCCCGGAGACCAGTGCTGAAATAATAAAGATTTTATTTACACAGAGCTGTGGCTGCCAATCAGGTTCCAAGAGTGGCTTTTTGGAGCTGACACATGTTTTCTTGGCTTTGCAGTTCTCGCAGCTGTTCAACGTGTCTGATATTCATTAGTGTCAGCTCTACAATATGCAAATTGAACCTAAGAACATTTTCATTTACAGTAAGAAGAAACTTTAGAACAGACTTGAGATCCTGCAGCAATGCTCCTGACTCCAGCTGCAGGATAAGCCAAAGAAAGGCCAGCAAGGAGTGAACACCGAGAAACTAATTTTGTCAATAAATAATGAAGGGAACTGTTTTTTAACATCCTTCAAGCAAAACCATTCCTGAGCTTTGCCATTTCTATCTTCATGCTCTAAAGAACCGTCTGATGACACAGAAAAAAAGCTATCAGTTACTTTTTATCTTTTGAGAGCATACGGTGCTTTCAAAATCAGGAAGAATTCCAATAGCAGAGTGATGTTTACAAATCTTTGTTTGAAATACATTTACAGTGCCTTTGTGCATTTCATCTTTATTGAAAATGATATACAAGTACAAATACATGTAAAATGATATTTTTGCATTTTTTCTAAATGCAGATGTATGGATATCAGAGAAAAGTGATCATTTAACTCTTGAAGAGCAGGACTATTTTAAAAGAGTGTTATGCTAGAACTTGTCATTAGAAATGCCTATGTTTTGTGTGAACAGTACAGCAACAGTCAAGCAAAAACCTGTGTGAAACTTTTAGCACATAAATCTCCTTGTGCCTGGAGGCAGTAATAAATTACATGTTTCTTTACATACACATTTTTAAATTGTCAACTATACATTTCATGTACTGGAACCAGAAATAATATCTTCTTGGCTGACTTTTTTTTTGATGTATTCCATAATTAGGTGTAGAAGTCGGATACCTCTTTATACCCAAAGGATACATAAAAATTTAAGCATATTGGAACGGGTCAAATATCTTTATATACCCTAAAATTTAACTACTGCAAGACAGGTGACTGTTCTCCTTTCTTACCAACAGAAACTTGGAAGATACTTTCAGATTTTAATTTTCCTGGTTAGACGGCATGCACGCCTCTCATGATTTACCTGGAAACTATGCCCCTAGAAGCCCAAAACTGCGTCACTTGTACATTCCCACTCTGTTCCTTTGAGTTTCCTACCTTGTCATTCATTCTGGTACTTGAGCAAAGGTTCAGCACCACAGGTACTCTGGAGATGCCATAAAGGCTCTGCACTGGAGATCTACTAATTCCCAAAGCTACCTACATCCGTGTAAAAAGAATTTATGCCCGTGGTCTTATTTTAAAAATGCCAGTTACTGACATTCAATCCTTAACATCTGGGTGCACCATTGCTGTCTGGACCAGACCCTTTCCAGCCCAACTCCACTCACTCGTGTTAGGTTGGTTGTTAGTCCAGTGTGCAGCCTTCTGAAGAGGAGGTTCGTCCGATGGTTGGCCCGTTAACTCAGAGCGATCCCCCCTGACAGAGAAAACGCTGGAGGAAGCTGGTAAAGCCCCTGAGCCCAGTTAGCACCCGAATTTGCATAAATGTGCCTCACTCCCCAGTGCCCTGAGCATTCCATCCCCAATCTGCTAGAGGCATTTCCATGTGGCAGAGATTTGGGAAGTGTTGGGGAAAGCGATTTCCTACAAAACCAGATGAGGCAGAAATGAGCTGGGGTTATATATCAAAAGCTACCCTCTTCCCAAACTTCATGACCTTTGTTCTATAATTAATATTTTTTAGTTTTATTTAACTGTTTCTACAGGCTCTTCCTTATAATATTAGTTACAAAATTTAATTATTTTTTTTTTCTACACCGATTTTCCATCTTAAAGCTGCCACAATTCAGTCTGCTTCTCTTCATGCCTGAAAAAAATCCCTACCCATCTTGCAGCAACAACCCAGGACCTAGAAACACACTGACAGTCTCTTATCGGGTAACAGCCCTCTGCGGGTGGATATGTTTCCTGAGCCCTTCCTTTCAGTCCTGTCCTCTTTTCACTCTGGCCAGATGTTAAACAACCTCATGTAGACCTTCCGAGTCTCCAGGTTATATTGTATACGCTTTCGTGAGCTTCTAAGGGATTCGGAATTGCTCAAGTTATATGAACAAACAAAAAGAGATCTGTGCTTTTGGTTATACCCACCTTGTATGTTTCACTGAACTGCTGAAATAGGGAATAAATTGGGCTAGCCCAGGCAGCTGACACTTCCAGTAGACATGCCCTTGTTGCTCCAGTATGCCCCAGTTCACTACTACACACCACCTGCTTGTTGCCTGCAGGTGACCACCCTCGTGTACTCAGCTCTATCCCTTTGTGCATCAGGGACCTCTTGTAACTCTCTCCAGCTGCTTTGGTTTCACGCCACCCATTTCCTTTCTGTCATATACTGATTTCTGTATGATCCCTTCCTCTTTTTTTTTGGTGTTTGTTTTTTTTTTTTTTCTCTTAGAAATAAATTATTCAGGGCATCAACGTACTTGAACTGGAACTGAGATGGTGGTAGTTATAATGAATTGCTAATAATTGCCAGGAAAATTACAGAGTTGTTCTGAACTGCTAGGTCTGCCAAGCAGCTGCCAGGAGCACTGTGTGTCTCTCCGACTCTTCTACTTTACTGATTTTCACTAAAATAGGGCGTTGCTCTCCCATTCCAGGCTTTCAGAAACCATTCCAGCACTGATTGGATGCGCTGTTTGAAAGTAATCGTGTAGTGGAGGAAGAAACAGAGTAATGTTTTCTGTGGAAACCAGGGCTTTGACGCATGCTTGGGGTGTGCTTCAGCATTACACTCACCTGCTGGCACATCCCTCTGCCATGTCAACGCAATTCTACAGGGAGGCTGGGCAATAAATGAGGTTGCTTCCAGGAACACGGGTTATTTCACTGAGCTGCCTTGCAGTGCAGACTCACCAAAAGTTTTACCACTAAAATTCAGGGCTCCCACAGCTGTTGCGGGGGTAGAGAAACCTGTAGTGTTGTGTGAAGGACCTGTTCAAGGACATTCCCCCCGGAGAGAGCCTAAGTCAGAAGCACGTCCTTCATTAAAGACCACTGACGCTGTTGAAGTGTTCCTGTCCCTCATCTGCTTGCTGCTGCTTCTTAGGCACAGGTTACTCTGTCACAGCTGCCGAAGGACGTTCAAACAAACGCACGGGTGGGAGCCGTGGCCATCGGGGGAGGAGCACGGCCCAGGCTGCTTCAGCCCTTTGCGAGGCGAGCTCTGTCTTAGGGGCTGCGATTGGCAGAGAACCTGGCACAGCGAGAGAGGCAACGGGGTGTGTGAAACGAGGGTAGATTCTTGGTGAGGTCGGCGCGTGTACGCCAGCGGCGGAACCGACAGCTGATCCATCTGGAGCGGGAGCTTTCACACCTTGCTCAGCTCTGCCAGCTTTCACACACGTGCTGCTCCGGGAGGTGGGCTCCTGCCCGAGCGCTCGCTGTCGGGGCCCCACTTCATACAAATCTCCACCCTGTGCCATACGCGGCTTCTTTTCTGTTTCCAGCCGTGTAACTACACCGCGCAGGCTTTCAGATCTCCAGGAGGAATATCGAACTCGACGGGCGTGTCCGAGGCTTTTCTTTAAAACTCAAATGTGGGGCTTTTGCAGTCATGACCTACATCCCAGCCAAGCCCACCAGCACTGCCAACTGCGCTGCACCGGCCGAGCTGCTTCCCGGGTCACCCCATCCCGGCCCGGGGAGTCTGCCCGTCAAGCTGCCCCTCGCCAGGGCATTCGCTCCCCTGCCCCAAGGACTCGGGGCTGCTGGGGAGGGTTTATCTGTGTGAACAACATACCGAGAAGAGCTCTGGGCATAGGGAAGACAGCAGGTATTTCAGAGTAACTTTTCACACTTGAAAGGGTGAAATTCAGAACTCAGCAGAACTTCACTCAAAAGCGAACCAGAGAATGTCCATCGTTGGTAGGCACGGTGGAAACCACCACGGTGGAAACCACCATCGCCCACAGCTGCCCCCGATGGTCCCTCTGCACCGTACGGGACGCGGCTGAGCCTCTGGAGCTGGTGCCGGCCGCGGGCACCGGCAGCCGGCGGGCGACAGACCCCGCCCCCGTGCTGTACGTCATCAGACCCCGCCCCCGAGCTGTACGTCACCAGGCCCCGCCCACTGCCCCGCCCTCCTGGCAGAGCGCGTGAT
>JANHFX010029348.1:0-28207 GCA_027560015.1 Chloroceryle amazona | reverse complement strand
AGGTCTCCTCTCAGTCTCCTCTTCTCTAGACTAAACAGCCCCAGTTCCCTCAGCCTCTCCTCATCAGGCATGCTTTCAGACCCCTCACCAGCTTCATTGCCCTTCTCTGGACTCACTCCAACACCTCACTGTCCTTTTTGCACTGTGGTGCCCAAAACTGGACACAGTACTCAAGGTGTGGTCTCAGGAGTGCTGAGTACAGGGGCACAATCACCTCCCTACTCCTGCTGGTCACACCGTTTCTGATACAGGCCAGGATGCTGTTGGCTTTCTTGGCCACCCGGGCACACTGCTGGCTCGTGTTCAGCTGGGTGTCCACCAGCACCCCCAGGTCCCTTTCCACCAGGCAGCTTTCCAGCCACTCCTCCCCAAGCCTGTAGCACTGATCCAGCACTTGGCTCATTACAGCCCATCGCTCCAGCCTGTCCACATCCCTCTGTAGAGCCTTCCTACCCTCAAGCAGATAGACACTCCCACTTAATTTCGTGTCATCTGCAAGTTTACTGAGGGGGCATTAGATCCCCTCATCCAGGTCATTGATAAAGATATTAAACAAGACTGTTCCCAACACTGAACCCTGAGGGACACCGCTTGTGACTGGTCACCAACTGGGCTCAACTCCATTTACCACCACTCTCTGGTCCCGGCCATCCAGCCAGTTTCTAATCCAGCAAAGAGTCCACCCGTCCAAGCCATGAGCTTCTCCAGCAGAATGCTGTGGGAAACGGTGTCAGAGGCCTTATTGAAGTCCAGGTAGACAACATCCACTGCTCTTCCCTCATCCACTGGGCAGGTCACCTGATCATAGAAAGAGATCAGGTTGAAAATTTTTTTGTCAGACTGCCTCTGTCTCTGGATGCATGCTGTGCAGTTGCTCACCTGCACAAGTGGAGCTGCCTCCCTCTGACTTCATTTTTATTTTACATGTAAAAAACTACTATGAATATATAACATGCCTTCAGTATATAATCTTCAAAGTTGCTTTTTAGCCCAACAGAACCCAAAACAGTTGGTAACTGCTTGGCACTGTGGCTTTTTTTTTCTAGAATAGACCTGATACCTCATGTTAGGCAGCATTGCTTTTTGCTTCATCTCCCAGAAGTAAAAAATTTCCCATTAAAGCTTGGTTCAGTGCTGTAACTAATCTCAGGTTCTTACTGATTTTGATTTCCACTATTAGCCTTTAAAGTGTCAAAGAAAAATGACTGATTTTCTGGGGCCAATTCTACTTTTTAAGATTTAAGCCAGTGCTTATGCCTGAAATTATAAGAAAGCTCACAGATGAAGAGGTTGACTTAACTCTACAAGATACCAAGAAGCTATCTACCTAGCGTGACGAGGCTGGTGAAGGGACTGGAGGGAAAGTCTTATGAGGAGAGTTAACTAGAGTTAACTCCACCTTCTTATCCCCTCCAGCCCTCCATCCTCTGGCAATATTTTTTGTCACCAGGTTTCTGCCCTTGTTACTCTCCTCTCTCTAACCTGGTCTGAATCCCAGGCTCTCTCTTGTCCTAGCTGTCACCCAGCTTATGTAGAGCCTTGACTAATAAGCCTAGCAGAGTTCGTTAGTTTGGCCTCTGCCCTCTGTCTGTTATTTCTACTCTGAAATCTATTTCATGACCCTTGTCATGAGGAGCAACTGCTCTGGTTTCTCAGTGGCCATGATGCTGCATGGTGTTTACAATAGGATTTAATTATGCTATTGAATGCTCCCCTCACAGAAATATTTACATTCAAAGAATGTTGCCCTGCTTCCTTCCTTCATTCAATGGAAATGACATCTCTAGGGTCTTGTCTTGAACCTAGGCATTTAAGAGATTTTGATTTTATGCTTTAGAAGGCTTTGAATAATTCTTAGTGGTGAAATGAAGATGTCTTCTCCCTTTTCCCTTTCTGTTCTTGCAACTTCCTGCTTCTGTCCTATTTCTTATTTTTATTTTTTTTTATTGCTGAGAAGAAACAATAAAGAATGAATAAAAAGTAACCTGGGCAAATATAAAATGTTAGCCAAATACTGACATGAAGAAAAGAACTATCACCCTCTCTGTGTGTGTATATACTATATACTTTGAGATATGTATCACCACTGATATAGGGTTTAAAAAAAAATGTGAATTCAACTCTTAAGGATTGACTTGCAAGGTGAAAAATTGTTTGTTTCTATGTGTTTATCTAGTACAGGGTACACAGGCCACTAAATATTTGCTATAGTTCTTTAGTGTTTAACTTCAGTATTGGGTTTGAAGTAATGAACTATATGCCTGTACAATTCATTGTCCCTTATTTGAAAGTAGTGAATACCTGGCCTCACACTAACCCCAGATTATCAGGTTCATTGGCAATAATGTGTAAATAGAATTGTAAAGCTATTTTCTGGTGACATAAGGCCGTCACAGTTGTCTGCTATTTTCTCTCTAGCCAAAGAATCCTAGTGAGTAATGAGTGGGGCACTGTTCATTCCACCTCTGTCATTGTTTTGTTTAGCTTTTTGTCCTCTAATATGGAAATCTGTATTACAGTAGCTTAGTATAACGGACATCCTAATGTTCTGGTTTTAATTAAAATTGGATTGAGGAAATAAACAATTCAAAGAAGTTAGCTTTCCTTCCCCCACACCCGAATATGCTTTTCATATCCTCTTCTGTGTTTGGAAATGCTTGTTTCCATCCATATGCTCTTGCATTGTTCAGCCTTCCTAACACAGCGGGAGGAATGACAGTCAAGGAAGCTCACTTTCATTCATTTAACCTTCTTAGCAATACATGTTTTTAAATTAGTGATTTTTGTCTCTGTTTTGATGAAGTCTGCACTGTAAAATACAATTCCTAATTTAAAAACTTGGACAAAATGAAAATCCACTGTACAGCTGCAAATCATTTTTACTGTGACTAGAATATATATACACACACACGGAGAGTGAGTTGATCAAAATTACTCAAAAAGGAATTAGCAAATATTTCTTTCCCTTAAAAAGGCAAATTATTATGGGTGTAAGTGCTAAAATAGGTTAATACACCTCTTCATATCTCAAGACCTCCACCCCATTTTTTTTCTTAATGCATTCCTATTTTGGCTATTTTAGCTTGGTTGTCATTTGTTGCTTCCCAAACCATCAGTCATCTGCAGCAATGGAGGGTGCTGTAGGCAGGCTCAGGCAGAGCTCCAGGAGCTCTAGGCTGAAATGGTTTGGGAAGACATGAGAAATTTTTAGGTGTAGATCTTTGAATTCTCTCTGCCTATAGCAGTAGTGTTAGCTGCTTTCTACCTACATGTGACATGTTGGATAATTTCTGTAATTACAAAGTGGAAGTTGTATTTATGTATCTGTAGGATGAATGCTGATGATGTTCTGTAAGACCACGATGACACCTGTAAATCCTGTGGTGCAGTTTCTCTGTAAACTGCATAATTGTGTAGTATCTTGCACTCGGTGAGTGGTGAAAACTGATTTGGTGTGCAAGCTTGCTAATTCTGAGTGGATAACTGGCTTTAGTCCCCAGTGTTGTAATAAAGCAAATTTGTTTTTATTGCTTCTCCTGCATGGAAATTACTATTAAAAATCTCTTGTAGAGATATATCCATTTTTACAAAGACTTACTTGTTTCTGCATTCTTGGAGGGGAAGAGGGAAGCCACACTCACACAAAATATGTACTCTAGCGGTCTAATTAGAAGCACATCAAGTTTTAGGCAGGCTATAGTGTTAGATTACAATAGCAGTATATTTAGTTCATCCTTGATAATTATTCTGGCTTAAATACCAGCTTCTTCTATCTTGTGGAGGCTTTGAGGTATGAGAGAATGAGTTTAATCTTCTTCGGTTTTAGGCTAGAATACAAAGAAATTTAAAGTTCATGTTCCTGTCATAGTGGGAAGAAAGATCACTACTGGCCATAGACCTGCTGCAGAAAACTTAACATTATACCATAAAGTGCTGTCCATGCACTTGTGTGCAATTGGAAGTGGAGCACAAACAAGATAATCTTTCACCGGGGAAGATTTAAAAAAGAAAAAAAAAAAAAAAAAGAAATAGAAGTGACCAACAATACTAGAATATGAAAAAAGAGGATCAGGGCTCAGCATAACTAGTTAAGATTTACCTCAGCAGTTTAATAACTTCTTGAGGCCTCAATCCAGCAGAGAAAAGCAATAAACAACATCTGTGTTATGTATATGTATGTTTCTGTCATCTTTGCTCTAGATCTTTATTAAAACAGTGCAATCACACCATAGTAAAAGCCTACAGGGGAGCTAAAATTAAAGTATATAGGTAACTTTTTGACTAGTGTGTTATGTGTGTAGATTGTGTGTATAATTCATGCACCACACATGGAAACTCAAAATTTTTCTGTCTTTGCTATTTTAAGCTTTTAACCAGTATTCTTGTTTTTTTTATGGAACTGGTGGATTAGCACATAAATCTTTTAAAGTATTGTATAATTAATTTCCAGAATATCAAGTAAAGACTAGATCTCTTTCTTTGACAAGCTGCTTCTGTCTCTATAATGAGAATGGCAAAAGGCTAGGAGAGGAGGTGGCGGATTTACGTGTTTGAGTACTGTAAATACTCCAGGGGAGAGGAACAAGGAGTTGCTTAAGGGCTACATAAGCTAAAAGGAGCTTCTTTACAGTAAATAGTCTCATCGCATCACTATCTATCTCACTCATCTTCTCAAGGACACAGAGGCACTCAGAAATGTTGAAACAGCCCACGTATGGAGAATGGCATATTTAACAAAGTATTGTATGAATTGTTTCATGGGATACCAAGATCATTTGTTGATCTTGGCTGTCAGTTTATTGTCTTTCTCAGTCTTTGTTTATTTTGTGTACATCACCCATTCACTGAGTGCTTTGGGACACAAATTGCCTGTAATAGATCAAATTTACTGGTCAAAGGTTAAGTCACTCTCATGACGGTGCTTGTCTTTCATAACATTGGTTTTTGTTGGCTTTGATACCATAATTTTTGCACTAATATTGTAATGCCTTTGCACAATTATTAAAGCTTAATAGAGGGTTCTAGTGTAACTGCTCCAGGTAGATGACAACTTAGTGAAGTTGGGCTGTCATTAACTCAAGCAGATTTCTTTGTGAGGAATCTCATGTTGTTTTTAGAAAATACCAGTCACATTGAAATTGGGACTGCTCTCTTCTGTAGCAAGAAATCCTTGTCTAGGAGGGGGCTAACATTTTATCTTGTCCAGCAGTGTTTAGAACAGCTCCATCCTTAAGTTTCCACAAAGCTAAATGGAATATTATGTCTAGGTTTGTGTTTAATAACTACTCTGAAAGGCAGATACAGACCTAAAACAAGCCTATGGATATAAAGGTTGATATGGAAATCTGTAATATAAAACAGGAAATTTCATATACAGCAGTGATCGGAGGAGGAGGAAAAATACAAAAAAAAATGGGTTGCATAAAATATCATGCTAATTTATAAGCTAAAAGGAGAAGGCTGTAAATGAAGCACTGAAGTATGAGGTAGGTTTTCACTCTGTTTGTAAATATTGACTTAAAATGAGCTTTAAAAAGCAGTAAGAAAAAATAAATGCAAATTGTGTTTTGTAGCCTTCCCAAGGATCTGGTTCCAAAAGCTGACCAAACAGGAAAGACAGAGGCCAAAATAAAAACTCCAAGAAGGAGGAAAAAAAACAAACTAGAAAGCAACTTAAACTAGTACATTGTCTGCATACAGATAATTGAAGCCATGAGATTTAATTAATATTTCCAAGTGGAAGTTGCTATCAAGATTGAGACAGTGGGGCCTAAAAGAAATTTTTCTGAAAGTATACAGGGAATTTTAGGATCAAGATGAAGAAAAAGAACAATTCCACTATCAGCTATGGAGAAAGGTATTCACTAAAGAACAGCTCGAAGCTGCGGGCATTTTACAGGACCCCTGGGTGCCAAATTTCAGAGATAACCAAATGCTCTATAAAAGCATCTTGTGATCAATTGTATTGAGTGGCACAGACAAGTTGCATTGAATCAACACAGATGACAATCCACTTGGCTGAGCAGAGACAGATCATTATGGATCTTTAATACAGCAGTTTAGGTTCAGCATCTGTCCATTTTGGAACTTGGCCTTGTAATAACGTTGGTCGCTTGAAAAACAAGATTTTGTTGAAGTCAATATACTGTAGCAATTCTGAAACACAGAAAAAAAATTCTGTGAGAGTACTGTAACTCATTGGTTTTAGAACGTGTTTCTTTTGAAGAAAGGCTAACATTTGTGCATTTAATTTGCAACTGAAGAATTCCAGAAGCTCAGACTAAATTTGCATGACCAGTTTTGATATGAAGGGTAAAAAGTGTCAGGAATAGGGATCAGCTGCACAACTGATCAGATGTGATTGCAGAAAATGAAATAGAAATACTAACTGAGGCAAGGCAAAGCAAAGCAATCAGATTTGTGGAATCTAAGTAACCAACATTTATTTCAAAATAATGGAGAGCATCCTGGTCTTAAACCACAAAAATACAAACATGCAGTTTGCTTTGTGTCAAAATTTTCCAGGCCTGAGTCAAGGCTTGCTGAACTTCTTGGAGGTCTTGTACTGGGAGGAGCCCCACAGAGTGTTCCCAGGTTTGTACAGCTGAAGTGAGCTGGTATAGGGTTGTGACTAATGCTTTTTTCCTTTGGGGTGTAAGGATGTAGGAGAATTAACCCTAGTCCCAGTTTGGTGTAGACTTCAGAATGATGAAAGTTTTTTTTCAGACTTACTGGGGAGATCCTATCTTGAAACAGATCTTGTAAGGTCCACTTTATCTCTGAATAGTGAACCTAAAAATGGTGTATTGAGGTTCTGTGTTTCTCCTAGTAACTCAATATAAGACTCTTTTTCTTTTCTTCAGAAATGCCCTTTAATGGATAATCCTGAAAACTGCAGTCTAAACTTAATGATTTTTCTGCTACTCATTTATTCTCACTGGTATACAAAGATTTTGGAGACCAAATTCTTCATTTAGCTGCATTTTTACAATCCCTTTCTTTTGACTTGTATTTCACAGGAATAATTCCAGATGGAATTTAGCTTTGTAATTCATGAAAAAGAATAAAATTCAGGCTTTTGTCTATTAGCTTTGCTGGTTGTTCAGGGCTAAAAGGAGTAAAGAGTGGGAGAAACAAATTTTATTTCCTTAATAATATATGGCTGAATTCCCAGAAAAAGCAAATCTGTGAAATACTATTTATGCCATGTAGCACTCTGTGTTAGGTAGTGGATGAAACAGGCTTTTTGTCTCTGCCTGGATTGACACAATAGTTCCAAAGCTCAAATGTTCCTCATGTGATAGTTCTGATGAAGGAAAAGCTTGAGTCAGTTAAAAATACATATTTTAATTCTCACTTTTCATTTTTAGAGCTTTAAAATAAGGACTAAGATGAATATTAATCCAGAGTCACTTTGTTTAAAATACCTTATAGCTTCTTGCAAAAATATAAGAAAGCTTCAGAATTTAAAAATTGATTCATGACATTACTGGAAAAAAGGAAAAAAAAAATCACCCACAAAAAATTGCTCACCAAACAAAAGACTTTCACAGTCTGCTCACTTAGTAAAATCTACCATTTTAGAAAAGCGTAATGATCCTTTATAGTATCTAGGAAAAGGACCATAGTGATTGCTGAACTGAGGTTTAACATCATAAAAAAATGTGCATGATGCAACTGAAAAATGTCACGTCTTTTGTATAGTCATTGCTATTAATAATTCTAAAAAATCTGGCCTATGACCTTACTAGAACATGGTGAAGATCTAAAAAGAACTTTCAGGTTAAATTAACTCAAGATCCAAAAATGTATATAGTAGTAATAAGCTTCTGATAAGGCACTGACTGACGGCTGTGAGGAACAGATGGTGATAGCCAGTCAAGTCCCTACTGCAGACTATGAGGATCTGATAGGATGTAGTGTGGCACTGAAAAGTGTTCTGAGGAAAGTAAGAAGCCTGCTCAAAGTAAACCCAAATATCATGGGCTAATAGACAAACTCCTAAGAAAGCTACTCAGCAGATTCAGCTGAATGGTTACAGGATGAAAATGAGTAATAAAGAATAATGGCAACTCTCCAGGAATGGAGAGGGAATACTAAATGTGAAAATCAAGGCATATCATCGCCCTCCTTTGTGCCTCTTACTTTGTTAAAAGTGGAACTGACACCATGTGTCTTCTTCCTTTAAAAAGATGAATAATACTCATTTAAGAGCTTCCCCAGTAGTGCTCTCCAATATGGGTCCCCCTTGCCTCCATCCTGTGTTCACTGTGGTGATAGTGCCCCATCCTGTTGGGTGAGGGACAGGGAGGGAAGTGTAGTTACCCTCCAGGAGTCCTTCCCAGTTACTACAAAGAGGTCTACCACATAATGTGAATGAATGGAAAAAGAAATACAGTTAGAGATAAAATAACAACTTTTAATCCCCCTCCTTTGAGTTCTGTAGCAATAGCTTTCCAGATTTCCCTTGCTCACATCAGGCAAGAATGTACTTTCTCCACAGTCTGCCCCATAGAAGTCCTGATGAAGGATTTTCCTTTGTCTTAACCAGTTACGATTTGTGTCCACATACAGATGACCTTCACAGCTTGTTTCCAAAATGAAAGTTGGCATTACGCTTATTATAGTTCAGCTATACATAAAGTGAAACAGACTTTCAAAAATCATTTACAGAAGATTTGATGTGACTATTGACATTTTCTGACAACCTAATTTTTCTTGTAGACCTTCCCCTCTCCTCCCACCGCTCCTTGCCTCCCAATTCCTACCCTGCAAACAGCAGAAATGTACTTGGGAAAGTGAAAAGGTTATGCATCAAACTTTTGAGGTATTTTTTAATTGACCCTGGTCAGACATTTAGATAGAGCTGATAGAAGGGTTGCAGATGTTCTACATTAAAAAGTCTCTTTATTAAAAAGTCATTTTATATTAGATGATGCTGTGTCCTGCTTTTAATGATTGAGTAGTCTCCTGTGGAAACATGCATTTACCCTTCGTACTTACGGAGAAGTTTCAGTTATGTGCATATTTCATCTGTCACGGAATTAACCTGAAAAGTCTATGGGTAACCAGATCCCTTGGATGGAAGAGCTGGCTTGATGCTTGTTTGATAAAGAACTTTTTTTTCAGTACTAAACTTAACAGGTTTGTTCTGAAATGAAACCACCGATATTTCTCTTGGTACCATAGCTTCATAGACTTAAAAGCCCAGCATGTAATGTAGAGACTTTGTTCCAGTTACATTTTTCATAGTTTGCACCATGCAATGTAGACTGGTTTGGGGCAGTGGTGCTCCTGGGGGCTTTTTGTTTGCATTTTTGTTTTGGTGTGTTGTTTTGTGGAGGTTTTTTGTGAAATTCAGACCAAGAGAGGTATTAAGCAAAATCGACCATGGGCATTTGCAGTTTCATTGAAAAATTGGTAATGCTGTCAGAGAAGAATAGCAATAAATTCTAGACACTCCTGTTAAATAATACTGATATTTCATCACTTCAAGCAAAACAATATGAACTGGGATTGAGTTTCAGGCCAGAGAAGTGCTAACTTTAAATCTAATGCAATTTAAGAGCTTTGTTGCAAGCTGACCCTTACAATAGAGTTGGGAATCAATAACACCATATCCTATTTTACTCACATAATCTGAAAACATGATAATTTTCCTTAAAAAATAAAGAAAGCCCACTTCATTTTTAATGTTATCTTTTAATAAGTGACTGAATTATCTCCGTAATTCATTACCCTCTCAGCTGTTAGATGAATGGGATATGTTACAGATTGTTATTATTCTCCATGGTGGCAAGGAGGAGAGACTGGGAATTTAAATCGCTTTCTACTGCATGGGCTACAGACATGTTGATGACTTGCTGTGAGATTGCATTTAGTTCCAGGATCTCTGGTGCTTTGGAGTGTAATGCATTTGGTTGCTATGATGAACAAAGGCTTCTGATTGTTTAGGTATGTAATCTAAAAGTAGAGTGAAAGAGCAAAGAATGAAAGTAAAATGTTGCTTTCTTTTAAAAGTGACTAGTTGAGTACAGCGGAAAAAGTAATAAATTCATCTCAGGAAGGAAACAAATATAATAGTTGAAATACTATATGGCCATCTCAAAATGAGTGTGCGTGTGTGTAGATGTGAAATACAGTATAATCTTAACATTGTTATGTACATACTTATGACTGCACTGGCTCATTACCCATTGCATCAAGGATGCTCAAGTGTTTATTATGCTGTTTACCAAATTATAGCTATTTCCTGAACAGCCGGCCTCCACTGAGTGTACTTGTATTCTGTCCATCTTTGATAATGAAGCCTGCACTTATGAGCAGAAACAGTCTGGCAATGATCAGCAGGAAATAAGAGAAATTGATAATCTCTTTAGCTTTACTCTTTTATGTTGTTTTTTTTCCCAAGTATTTGTTTAAGGAACTTGGGCAGCGTAGGTCAAGCAGCTGAATTTCTTAGTGGATATTAGGAAGTGGGCTGAAAAGCAAACAAATCTGTACTTAGCTTTATATAATGTTTTGATTTTCTGTTACATGCTAATCTATCTTGAGGGAATTACTGTAATAATTTTAATAAAAAATATAATATACCTTTTTATAAACACCAATTACTTATTGCAGTAAGTACATAAGATGGATTATATATGAATAAAACAGTTCTGGGAGGTTGAGGATTTAAAGTAAGTTTTAAATATTCAGGCAGTTCTGCTGCAAAGTGGCCCGGTAGCAGCTTTGAACTGGTATCTGTGCATGGAAATCCTCCCCCAGGGACAGGAACATTGCCTTTCAAGGATAGACTCTGCTGTTGCCACCTTGTTGACGTTGAGGGTAGCCTGGATGGTAATGTGTGTCCAGGCACTCATCTAGGACTAACATCTTCCCCATATAAGGGCCATGCAGATCGAGGCTGACCATCTCTTGCCAGGGTAAAAGGCAAACCTGCCTTAGGTAGCAAGGGAGATGTAGTTGAGCAGTTCGGAAGAGGTCAGGAAAGATTTTTGTTACTGATCACTGATTCAAGCTGTCCAGTGTTGTGAGATTTGGGTTTCGGTTTGGGGGTAGTTTTTTTTGTGGTGTCATGATTTGGAGTTGGTTTGGTTTGGTTATCCTGTTAACTTTCTGCACACCTTTATTAAATAGCAGGGAGGGGAAGAGCCAGTTGTGTTGTTTATCTCTGCAGTTTCTCTACAAAATCAGCCTGATATACGTTAGCAATAGGAATTTGTCAGTGGATTAAGAGACCTTGAGCTGTGGGAAGAGAGACCTGTGACCAAGTTAAAACATGTATGTTCGTGGTTGTATGCTCAGTCACAGGTTATTTTACACACACACACACAAAAAAAAAAGATTCTTGATCCCCTTTTAATAAATAAGACTTGAGTAGTTTCTGGGATTTTAGAGTTCATGAAAAAGTCATTGTGGTCATGACATCTCTTTGTGTCATTAAGGTTTAAAAAATAATGAGGATTATCTGGGTTTCTAAAAATATGTTAGAATAATACTCAAAATCTAAAAGTATTTTTTTAAAAATCCACCTACTTTTTACTATTTATAGTGATGTAAATTTTACTCTCTTCCAAATACACAAGTCAGTTGCACATACTGTTCCTCTTGCATTGTAGCACTGCCCCAAAGTTTAACTTGCTCAGTAAAGCAGTGTATCGTGGTTTAACCCCAATCAGCAACTAAGCCCCACAAAGCTGCTCACTCACTCCTCCTGCGGTGGGATGGGGAGAGGATCAGAAGAGTAAAAGTGAGAAAACTCATGGGTTGAGATAAAGACAGATTAATAGATAAAGAAATAGCTGTATGCACCAACAAAACAAGGAATTAATTCACCACTTCTCATTGGCAGGCAAGTGTTCAGCCATCTCCTGGACAGCAGAGCTCCATCACGTATAACAGTTACTTGGGAAGACAAACACCATTACTCCAAATGTCTCCCTCTTCCTCCTCCTTCCCCCAGCTTGTCATGCTGAGCATGATATCATATGGTCTGGAATATCCCTTTGGTCATCTAGGGTCAGGTGTCCCAGCTCCATCCCCTCCCAGCTTCTTGTGCACCTCCAGCCTACGTGCTGGTGGAGTGATGTGAGAAGCAGAAAAGGCCTTGACACTGTGTAAGCTCTGCTCAGCAATAATGAAAATATCCCTGTATTATTAATACTGCTTCCAGTACAAATCCCAAACACAGCCCCATACCAGCTACTATGAAGAAAATTAACTCTATACCAGCCCGAACCTGCACACAGTGCTGAATCATAAATCTGTTTTTATATTATTTTAACATTCAGGAAATTATCCTAAATAAAGTTTAAGAAAACTGTTTGGACTATAAAAGTTGTCATATAATCCCTTCAATTATTGAAAAAATAGTCAAATCAATCTTAAGGTTGTCTTTTAGCTCAAAATGCCTTAATGTGAGAGGAATGCACTGTCATCTATGAAAGGAGCATCTTAATTTGTCACAGAGCCTATTACTTTTGAGTCACATCTTGTACTGTGGACAGCCATAGTTAATTCTTCACAGATAACATAGAATGAAGTCTTGATGATGATGTGTTGTAGAAAATGGAGTTTATTGTTTTCTTTTCCAAAGAGAAGAGTGGCTTTTCTTAGTATGGAGGTAAACGCAGAGACTCATAACCTTTCGGAACATGCTTGTAATCCTACAAAATGAATGTTCTCAAGACCTTAACAGTGAACTGTGGAAGGTGGGCAGTTCTTTGCAGGTTTAATGCAGCAGGATCCCCTTCAACTTTTGCATTTCTTCCTCCACCGCTAAGATCAGTACTTCATACTTTTTTTCTCATGTACGAGAGATTACTAGCCTGGATTAGTTTATTAAGTACATGAGTTTGAGTTAAAAGTACACTGAAGGCAGACGTGTTCAACATTATTCTGTGTGTTTGGGCTTTGAAGAACCTCCAAAACTGTTTAGGATTTTGTATGATGAAGAGTTGAATTCTGTTTTAAGGTACTTGAATCTACCCAAGACTTACTGCCAATTTTAGTTGCTAATGGAGATGCTTTCCAGCCCCTAGCTTTATTCATCTGTATTTGGTAAGGCTGGCAAATGTCTTTGATTATGCTGGGTTTTTGGAGTGGCCGTTCAGAGGCAACCTTCTTCTGTACTCTGCTGTGTCTCCCAAAGAAAGGTTTTTCACGTTAGTGAAGCACTTAATTGCATTGGAGCAGCGTAGTTGCTTTGGGTTTTAGACTTACTAGGACTGTAAAAGCAAAATGTAACAAATGTTACCATCTGCTGTTCTCATCCCCTCCCCTTTCCCGCTAGGTGTCCCAACAGACTCTCTTCCTTTGTTTCACCCTTATTGTCTGATTCAAAATCTTGTCAGGGTATTTAAGGCATGCCATAGCTTCAAGGCATGAAGCAGGAGAAGCTTTTCCCAGACAAGATTCCACACATGTTCTGTGAATTAAAGGTTTCTACAAAGGTTAGTCAGAACTATAAGCACTGTTTATTTCTCCCTGAAAAGTAAACTTGGCACATCTATCACGTCTGAGGACTGGAAATTTCTGTCTTCATACAGGAAAATGTGTCGCTGTGGTGTATGTCATCTGACCTAACTATCCTAGGGATTTTTGTTCCATTTATCTCCTACATGCTATATATAATGAAGGAAGTCTCCCTAGGCATGATCAACCACAGAGAGCGAGTGAAACACAGTGGTTTCAATCAAGGTTTCTGCTAACCCTGGTTAGTTTTCACTCTTCAGTCAAAGGTGCTAGCTTTCACCTTGGAAACCAGTAATAGTTACTTTATTCACAGACATTTTGTAGATTTTCACTAGCTACTGGTCACAACCTTGTTCTTCAATTTGTAAGATGCTTTTTTTTTTTTTTTTAATTTTGAATCCTAATGTTTTGTCCCTTTCAGAAAAATACCCCCCCAATGTTCTGAATTTCTGGACTTCTGTGATATTCTGGCATTAATATCTTGATAGGAAAAGCTGGAAATATCATTGTATCAGCTAGACTGTATTCTAAGCATGCGGGAAACACAGTTCCAGTAAACATGGATTACTGCATTTCCTGTACAAATCTGTCCATGGTATGAAAGAGCAACCAAAAATATTGAGGGAGAAAACCTTAAAACTCATGTGTTATGCACTTATTATCACAAAATTATGTTCAGGAGCCTTTGAGAAATTAAAATCTCCACACAGGATACAAAAACTGGAACCCAGATAAAGATTTTTCAGGAAGGGATGAGAAATGCAGTGAAAAGCATTAGTGATTTTTTGAAAAGTCAGTTTAGTTTCCCTGAGCACCCAACCTTGACAATGAGATTGTTTTTCAGAGAGCCCAGAGTACTCAAAGTGGTCAGCTGTTAGAGAGTTAAGGACCATGGAAGCCCCGGCTTCTCCCAGAAGGCTGCAGCTGCCACAGAGTTGCAGCAATGCTGCTAGCTGTGGAGCAGAGCCCGAGAGGAAGGTTGTTGGGTTTCTTCCTAGCCCCCTTGGGCAGCTCTCCAGCAGACTGCTGGGGGCCGCTCTCGATGGCTCGTTCCAAGGCTCTGGTACCCAGGAGAGCAGAAAAGAGGGGCCATCCTGGAGCTACAGACTTCCTCATGGGAAGTTGGGTGAGTTGTGGAGAGGTATAATGGAGGCCTTTCTTACTCAATGTTCGACTGATGTCGGATACGATTTTTCACTACAAGGTGTTTAATTTTTTACAAAATGTTGTCAATTTTTCCTTCTAGTTCTAGTATCTAGGCTCTATCTAGTCTAGATAAGCTGCACACCCTATCTTCTTCATCAAAGTTGCCAAAGCAAGCAGCAACTACACCCTAAAATCTGGTCATTTAAAGTAAAAAGAAGGGTGCAGCAAAGCTTTCTTTGTCACTGCATAATGTTATAGACTGCCTTTGCTTACTGAACAGTCATTGTGGCCTTTCTTTACTTCCTTTACTTTCTTTACATCCTGCATTTCTTTAAACAGGTTTCATGTGGTCAAGGCATGACCCTGATGGGGTCAAAACCTAAAACCTTTTTGTTGGATTGTTACTACAGATGAAAAAAAAAAATACATTATGTCTCATCTGAGCAGATATGAATAGGTACTTCTGCAGAGGTTTCTTTTTCTTCCTTTGCCTGCTTCTGGTGGTGGTAATCTGTCAATTTTCTGAATGGTCCAGGAGCGAAAAAACAGGGGTGAAGAGAACCTAGTTTTGTCTTGGGACTTCTCTTTTTCATGTTGCATATACCTTGCTTAGACTGCAATATCATTATAGGAATCTGATGCATACGCACATTTAGCTGTGTATTTTTTTAGCCAAGCATAAGCTAGAAGACCCGTTTTACCCTGCCTGTGTCGGGAGAGCAAGTAAGAGGGTATACTCGACATGCTACGTGGTTGTTATTCTTTGTTGAAGAAGTGATAATAAACACACTGCTTGCTAAAGAGGATTCACATTAGTGCATGCTTGCAGAATTGATCTGGTCAAAGACTCTTTACTTTGCAAACATAACTTGTATGTCTGTCATAGCATCAGGAGCTGCTTTTGTATCTGCATGTGGCAATGAACTTGTAATTATCTTCCTTTTTATTTGAATACTTGTAATTTCCTTTGTTGCTTCTGTGATGAAAGGGACTTGAAAGGAAATAGTATCCCTACTAGGGTTAACTATTTCACTATGGAAAATTGCGCATGTTGGAGGTAAGAGCTACTAGGTCAAGAGGATAATTAAGCAAAGACAAAAATGTCATTTATAAACCTAGAACACCAAGGCCTCCAAAGTAAGAGTTTCAAATATAATTGTGAAAATGTCAGCAAATACGCAGGCATTTTATAATCTGGATCTTGCTGGATGACTCTGTACCCCATCTGATTTTTTCAGAGATTAATTGTAGAGATGAACTTCCATTTTCCCTCCTGTTTGGTCTGCTACACCCCACATATGCAGGTATGATAGTAATACTTTGAAACTAGCTTTAGAGATGACCATAGTTCATCTCCCTGGGGCTGTATGAAGCCCGTATAAACAGAATAGGGATGTGCTAAGGGCATTTGCAATTATTCTGTGAGAGGCCTAGGACTCAGTCTGGAAATGGAGAATATGTATAAGGTATGGAAACCTTCATTGATGGCCTTAAAAAAACCCAGCAACAAGTAACATGAAAAATGGCACAGACTGTTAATTAGATGTCTAAATTTACCCACTGTGTCAGGAAAATTAGGGCAGTGGGAACAATATGTCCCTAAGCTGCTCACTGAACAACTGCCGTACTACTTATTTATATTTATCTGATGAAAAAGTATGTGCTGAATGGAGCACAAGAGGAAATCTCTCCTCTCTCACTAGCTAGAAGCTGCAGACCTCTCTTCTCACAATGCTTCTGTGTCCTTATATTCCCTTGTCTGAACTGATCATTGTAATATGTGGCCTCGGGAAATACTATGATGTTACAGAATTTTGATAGTGTATGTACAGGAGGGAGCTGTGGGGGACTTCTGATGCCTAATCTAATGCTCAGTGAAGATGATTTACAAATTCCTGCTTGTCAGGAGTTGGGTTGAGCCCATGTTGGTGAGAGAAAGCAGGAAGTTAGCCTCCTGCTTTTAGGATACTTATTTAAATATGTGCATACTTAATTAAATGTGTGTTGCAAAATGTGGGGTATTTACATATAAGTATGATTATGTGCATATTAAAATATATTTATAGCTAAGCAGGCAAACATTTACATACATACCTGAGAAAAGTGCCAGTTACTCCCCAGGGAGGATCGTGGTTCCCATGTGGCTGGCTGCCATGTGCTGTGGTGGCAGGAGCCTGGCTGGTGAAGGTCTGGAGATGCTTCCTGCAGCACCTCCAACCACTAGAGTGGCTCCCAGCTATGGAGAGATCACGGACTGCTTTCTGTTCCTCTTGCTTCGTTGCCTTACTGTGTTCTGCATGTGTGAGGGTCGGGGGACATTATAATTTCAGTAGTCACTAACTCACTCTTAATTAGGCAGATGTGAGTAACTTTAAACTTGTAAACTAGTCTTTACCATCCTTCTCGGTGTACCTGATACCAGGCAGGGCTAAATACCTAAGAGATAACAATATAGCCATTTTGTTTGTTTCTGACACTTGTAATAACTTTTTACTTCTGTTCTTCCCAGAGCTTGCTTTGTGCTAATTGGTTTGGTTTTAATTCAGAAGGGAGTTGAGAAAGGATATGTTGGCAGCTAGGCTCCATGTCTACTGCTTGGTTCAAGGTGCCTGTGTATGCACTGCTGTTGATGGGAGCTGATGGTGCTGGTGACTGGCTATAGCTACGCTGTGTGCTTGGCTGGCAGCCCTGCTCCTGTTTGCTTTCTCATGCAAGTGCTCCTGTGCTTAGCCCCAGTTTCTGGAGTGCTGAGCCATGTGTTGGCTGGAGCTTTGTAGAATGGCTTGAGAGATGTGTCAGGCAGGTGGTCATTTGAATCCTTTGAAGGGAAGCTCAAGTACTTAATGCAAGCTTCAATATTAATAAGAGGATCTCATGAGTGTTATTGTATGCAGAGCCAAGATGTAAAGGGGGAGATACTGGGATTATAGGGATAGGAAAGGTCTGGATGATTTGGGCTTTGGTGGTTGGTTGGTTGGGTTTTTTGCAGCCGTGGCAGTGGCAAAGCACAGCCATATCTGAGGCAACTGGAAGGAATATGTTCCTGGAACAGAGATCCCCAGCAGTGGCTAGTACTGTTGCTTGTTATCCAACCGCAGCTGATCCTCTGCACCTCTACACCATCAATAACAGAAAAAGTGCTGGTTAGGCTAGATTTATGAAGTACAGGCAAGTCTGCTTGGTCCTGCTTCATTACCAAACAGAGCGTTGTGGACTTCTAGGTTTGTACAGGTAAATTTTTGCTATTGAATAAAAGCAGAGTGATGGCGTTTCCACTGTGAACACATTCTACCTAGGAGAGGGATACCAAAAATGAAAACTGGACAGCAGCCTATATTTATCATATTCACTGTTCCTCAACTTTGGCATGCATGATTTGCTCATTCCACAAAACAAGCTCTGCTATACAATTAATCTCAGATCAGAATAGTCTTGCGTATTTTGATTTTAGTTCCACTTGTTCTAATAATGAGATTTTTGTTGATAAAGGGGGGATGGGGAAGGGGGAAATAAACTTTTCTCAGTATGCAGGCAGCATAGCTGAAAATGTGTTAATGTCGTAGTAGCTATTACTGCTTGTTGCCTCAACCTTACCTTTAGCCCAAGATCTCCAGCCTTTGCCCAGAACAAGTTCTCAGGGAAAGATTCCGTTTGCAACCTGCTGCTGCCATAGCAGACCCTTTGCTGTCACATTTCAAGTGAAGCTCTAGGCTTTCTCTCTCTTCTAACCCTATGGGCTGCTATATTTTTCAGGTGATCAGGTGGCTTGCTGAACCTTGTTGTGCACAGAAGCATTGTTTTCTTTTTTGGTTTTGATTTGTTCTGGAACAGGGTGATGGGTAGAAACAGGAGGAAATCAGAGCCATGAGGATCCAGGCAGCTAAAGAAGTTCCCACCATCCATGCTTGCCTTTTTTACTGCTTTGATGATGAGGCTTCTTCCCAAGCACAGAAAAATCTGTTGATATAGGGTTCTATCCAATCCAGTTCAGAAGTGCCACTGTTTTCTTAATAATTGCTTTTCTAAGATGTTGCAGAAGAAAATTCATTCTTGCTTTGTGCAAAAGATGAAAAAACATATAGGGCAGCAGGAGAGAACTTCCAGCTATCGCAGCTTTGGGAGGCCTATCTTTGTGCCTTTGGGAACCATCCTATATAAGCAAAATAAAGAGGGGATGGGAAGAGGAGCATGTTTCAGACCAGTAGCAAAAGCCTGTTGAAAGCATCAGGTTTTCTAGTTTTGCAGGCTTTAATGACCTTTAGAGAGCCATAGAAATGATTCATTAACTTATTCACATAGATTAAACTTTTGCTCTGTTAGTAGAGTGGAGAGATCACACAATTTACATGATGGTGAATGGATGAGAGAAGCCAGGCTAGTTTATATCTAACACTGAGTTCATCCTTCTTTTCTGTCTTAGTGTTTGATGAATTTCCAGGAAATAAGGGGACAACTTGCACTTTTAAAATTAGTGCTGCTTCAAAGCGCTTACTGTCTTATGTAGTTCATCTTACACAGTATTAGAAGTCTGTGAACCTCTTCATAGTCATTATCATATGCTTTCAGACTGTTACATCAATCTTCATCAGCTCCCACTTTTTCCCCCTCTCTGTCTTCTACCATATACACAAAAATACAAGTAAAATTTTGAAGAAAATATTCTTCTCTGAACATCACTGAACTCTGGACCGGACAGGTCTCCAACTTCAGTACATTTCACAAATATTGGTCCTGAAGTAAGAAAATGTTCCAGTTAGTCTCAAAGTGGAGGATCCCAGCTGGTCTCAGCATGATGAGCAGGTATCAAGTGAAGCACATTCTGATGGAGCCCTGCTCCTGGCATGAGTTACCAGTAGCCTGAAGGGCACGTGCAAGAATAGGAGTGAGCAAATGAACTTGACTCCGTGCTATCTGACTTCTGTAGATGCTGTGCAAGGACGATGATGTGTTGCAGTGATGTGACTTAGATAAGATGAAGCTTTAAGTGAGACAATTTTAATAACAGATTATGGTTTGGATCTGAAGAGAGCTCAAAGAGCGGAGCTTCTTGATGGCTATCAAAGGGCACAAAGGCTAGTGGCAAAGGCCAGTAATAAAAGGAATTTAGTAGGATTTATGTTTTTTCACCTTGTGGATCTGATTGTTGAGTTACTGTTGGGTCCTGAATTTGGCTTAGGTATAAGGTTCCAAAAAGGATGCACACCAGTTTCTTGGAAATGGTCATGATTCAGGAGAGAAAAGCTCGCTTCATTTCTGCAACATCAAGGGTTATGATAAAGATTGGTTCAAAAAATTAGGTCATTAATAGCATAAGAGATCTAGCTAAGTTTAATCCTGTACTTACATTACTGTTTGATAAGAGAGGCCTTTAGTGATTTAACTTAATGGTGTTCCTTTTAAAAGGACTTTTCTATGTCTTGATAAAGTTGCATTGAGATTATTTTCAACCAGTTTTCTGTCTGTGCTTTGATATATGGAAAAATAATGCATCTGAGAAATATCTTCTTCTGTTGAAAGGAGATGTAGTTTCTCTGGTGTGGTAACTTGAATACCACAGGAGAAACACAGTGTTGGCATTTGTTCTGAGCAGCTGCTCTGTAAAATGATAAACGCTGCATCTACTGGGGGAATTAAAAAATAGGCTGGGATGAAATAGACCTTTCTCCTTTAGCATGTGCTGTGATTAGAGCCACAAGGACATGGAAAGCCTATGCTCTGTCTCTTAGGCCATGCTTAAAGTCAGGAGAGTAACTACTGGAAAGAAGAGAAGGGATTTCCTCGGTGAGGTGTTGTTCAGGCCTCTATGTATATTTGGTTTTGACTAGTTGTGCTGATAAGACAAATTGGACTGTGGTGTCCACTAAATACTTATTTTAAAAGTGTAGTTATCAGAAATAAAATTACCTTGAAAGTCAAGGTATTTAATGCACAAGCATTAGAGATATTGGGCATCTATCTCATTCCTAGTGTTTTCCTCAGTGATCTTACTTCACAACAGAATTCACACAGATATTTGATGTTTTTTCCATTCCACATGTACATTTTCCTTTTGCTTAAGCTTAAATACCACATCTGAGTTTTTCTGTATTCAAATCAACAAAAAGCAAGTATTTTCCACCTTAGTGCAATTGTTCGCTTTCTTCCGTTGTCCAGGAATTTTGCTTCTCAGACTCTCCATTGCACCTTCTGGGTATTTCTTGAGCAAAATGAGAATGTTTAGATATCTCAACTTCTTTACCTTCCTGTTTTCATTTCAGTTTTAAACAGTACTAGTCACATTATATAAGATAAAATTCTTACTGTACTTTGCATAACATGAAAATGCCCTTTTTGGAAACAAATTTCAATCAGTCTGTTGAATACTGGTGATTTTTGTTAAAGATTTCCAATAGCCGCACCGGGGCATTAGCTGGCTTTTACTGCTCTGATTATTTAGAGAATACACCAGCTAATTGCTAGAGGAAGTAGGTCTATCAGCAAGAAAGATGTAGTTGTTAATTGCAGCTATTGTGAGTGGACTTGGGAAATGTTTTTTCCAGGTGCACAGCTTTCCAGTTATTGAAATCCAGGTCATTGGATTTTTGATTATGAATTCTGCTTTACATTCGTATATCCTGTTGCTGCTTTTTTTTCCAAGGTTTGATGGACTCTTACTTGTAGTGATACTTGTCTATTCAGCAGCAGCAGCTGGAAAAGAGACAGTGGTACAAGTGAACCTCTATGTACAAGTGAGACAGAAGATGGCAGGAAATTGTATGACTGGGTGGGGTAAAAGGGGTTAAAGGGTTTCATTGCCCCACACGAGAAGAAAAACAAAATTGAGGCCAGGCAATTAGGCTTTTCAGTTATAAGACCATGACAATTCTGTACATCTTTTGTTCAGTTGTCTAGATGCACAACAAAAATATGAGAGTACAAAGACAACTTAATTATCATTACAAAAAAAAATCTGGTTTAAATGTTGTATCTAATAAATTGAAGAAGTAGTGGTATAGAGACATCAAATAATGAGTGGTATATAGTTGATAAATTAGTTGTTCTTTTCACTCTTTCCCATGACAGAAGACCAGGGATACAGCCAAAGAAGTGGAAATGCAGATGCTTAAGTTGTTTCACAGTCAGGTCTCCAGTTTGTTTTACAGATTAAATACTTTCAGCTAAATGTAATTCATCAACTGTGAGCACTTGTGGTGAAATTTGTGTTCATACAGTTGTGGGGGTTTTTTATGTGGTAAATTTTTGGGCCCATGGCCAAAACATGTTTTTTAAGAAGTGTAGAGTGGCTTCTCCTCCCCTCTGCTTGTGAAGGTAGTTTTTAAACAATGAGTTACCAAGTTAAGAAATAGAAACAATATATGTAATCAGCTGCAGTAAATGATGAATAAGCAGAATGTTCATTGTAATTTTCCCAACAAATTATTTGATGGATGATGGCTAATTAATAAATTCAGGAGAAATTGTGGCTGAATCAAGCACTGTTTGGAAATTGAAGACAGTTACGTTCAGTGACTGACTACACACCCTGGAGCAGTTTTTTATCAATACCATTTAGTATTTATTCACGCAGTGATACTGTTTTCTCCTGGCAGCTCTTGTGGCAGAAGTTTTAATGAAATGAGTGACAGACTTCATCTGTGCTCTTCAGCCTACAATGCTGCTATATGCTTTCAATCTAACATTTGTTTTACCACCCTTATAATAATAATAAGATCTTCTTCAGACTAACTGTGATGATAACATGCAGAATTTGTAGGGTATCTGCGGTCATTTTGGTCCCTAGGTAAAACTAGTTCCAGTGGTTTAGTATTACAAATAGTTGAATGAGTATAACCTAAGGACGTGGAACTGTGCGGGTAGTGAGAAATTGTCAGAGCCTTTGTGTGGTGAGCAAAGCATTGTTGTATCTGAACAAGAAGGCAGAGAGATTTTTCCCTACATTGTCACACAAAAAATGAACAGCCTGGCAATATAAACACGAATAATAAAAAAAAAAAATCTTCTAAAATTAGTGTATAAACATCTGTGGTAGGGAGTCAATGTGTGAAAGGCAAGAAATATGAAAGTAGGAAAAAGTTTTAAGAATCTTGGCTGTTTTTGTTGTTTGTGCAACCTCAAGCTACGTGCTTGTAATAGCCAGCAAAATAAAAGTACTTCTTGTTTTTAAGTACTATTCTAGCAATTTTCTCTGACCTCATCCAGTAAAATGTATTTCTCTATCTGATTGCTCCAGAATTACTGCTTTTAAGATTCAAGAAATAGAAGTGATTGCTAGTTCTTCACAAGAAACCTTATAAAGTTTCTGGCTCATAGTTCATGATTAATGCTGCCGCAAGCAGATATGACAGGACTGTGTAGTTCATGTAATTGACTAAAAATTTCAGTCACTTAGTTCTGATATTTATTCTTTATTTATAAAGTGGCACTGAGAAAGGGTTTCCAATACATGCGGTGTAGTTTCCCAGCCTGATGAGAGTGTCTATTGTGTAGCAACTGGATGAAACCTTCCCCATTCTAACCCCTTGTCCTTCAGCTGGCAGAGGCACATTTTGTGAGTATGATGGGAGTCCTTTGCTTTTTCCTGTAATGGTTAGTCACTCTTCTGACATGAAATTAGCAGTGGAGTCCTAGAGGGTTAGCAGTCTTGCTGACTTGTTTTTATACATGCCATCTAGAATTACCTGTGCTATAAATAACCAGTAACCAAAAGCCACAATATATCAGAGTTGAAAATACTTTCTTAAATAGTTTTTAAAGTTTAAACTCAGCTATAACTAATCAATTTGATTTCTAATAAATATTTTCAAAATCCACAAAAACCTAGTGGCAGAAGATCTTGGTAAAGGCAGGCAGAAGTTCATCTTCCCTGAACATTTTGCTTTGTGTCAGTTTTGCTGTACCAAGAACGGGGAAGAGCTTCCTCTTGAGATTCGTGGCAGAGGTTTTTGCTTAATTATCTGGCAGAGTGGCTGCCTGAGTGACAGAGAGTGCCTCCTTCAGTCCCCAAGTGAGTGATGTTAATTTCCTGCAAAATGTGGGGGAACACATTCCCAACAGTATGTCCACAGAACTCTTACTGATGCTAATGACAGCTGGGTGCTTGTATCAAAGGGCAAATTGCAATGTGTGTGCCAGGACTGCATCCTGAACCAGTGAATGCTGGAATTACATCATCTCACTTTTTTTGTGCATCATTTCTTTCAGCAACTTCATTGCTTTTTTTCCCCCTGTTGTTATAGCTGTCTTAAGCCAAGTTTTCCTAAGAAAACCACACAATAATCCAGTATCAGTTTTGTCAATATGCCATGTAAAATGGTCTAAAGCTGGAGTTCCTGGGGAAAAAAAAAAAACACATCAGGGGGAATTTTGGGAGGTTAGACTGGTTCTTCTGGCCTTGATGAAAAAAATAATGGTGAATTTGTTTCATGTGGACAGCTGTTTGTCAGAAACCTTCCTTTAGTACAATATGAAAGTGATTCAAACCCCTAATCCATAACTGGAAATCTCTACTAACATCCAGGAGACTTAAAGGAATCACATTCACAGTTCTAATTGATAGCCACTGTTTTGACAGGCAAACAGATTTCTCCTCCCAGTGGCTTCATGCAATTGGCCTCCAGCAGACCTTACCATTAGCACAATTCTACTGAAAAGAATATACAAGCTAATAATCTGTAGGGAAGGATGTTAACCACAAACTACTATGTCTAATTAGTAATGTACAATAGCCAAGGCCAGAGAGGGAAGGTATTGTTTATGAGAAGGACTGATTTTGACAGTTCAAAAATGCAAAACCATCTATTATTTATTATGCCAAAACACATCTTTCAAAATGCAGTATATATAACTCCACTGTCTATATTGTCATTGTTTTGAATGTTACTGCTTTGTAAAGTTGTCAGCTCTAGTAGAGGCACAGAAGTGGAATCTGTGATGCTTTAACCTTAGAAGTTCATTGTGAAACCTAAAACCAAGTAATCTTAGGTTTTCGCTTTGCCTTTACAACCTCCCTTTCCTATTCAAGAACCATCCCTCTTATAAGTCTCCCTTCAAAAGTCTCTTCACTGTGTACTATCTCTTAGTTCAGAGTTTCTCAAGCACTCTGAGCAGTGCAGAGCTCAAACACAGGCTAATGCATCCTGCTGAGAAAGAGTGGAGACCATTTTTGGTAGCTAAGCTACTGTAGAGATCTCTGCATGTCTCTACTGCATATTGCTGTGCAGTGTCTCGGAGGCAGGAGTGCTGGTTCTCAACATTCCTTTTGTGCAGTCTCCAGCAGAAGCCTCCAGGAAGAGGTATTTTTATAGTGATACAGCAGCAAAGCATAGGAAAAGAGTGTGGAGCAAGGACTGGGAGAGTGTGTTAGAAGACAAGAAGGAAATGACTGGGGAGAGAACTTAAAGGAGATGGGGTGGAAATAGTCAAGGGGAAAAAGCATTATAGCAAACTGGTTGGAAAATGAGACAGGTAAATATGCTATGATAATGTAATCATAGGTCTGGTGTGATCGGTAAATAAAGAGAATAGGACCTTTGAAACTGGGTGAGTTATTTTACCCTACACATCTCAGTTTCTTCATTTGTAGAATGGATATGATGATACATGTTCGAAGTTAACTGATCATTAGAGAGTCACTACATTCCCACAGAGAATGAAGCTTTCATTAAGGCTGGGGTGTTGTCTCAATGGAAACATACAGGAGTCCTCTATATTCCTGATATTTTTCCTGGAGATCTTGCTGGAATTTACAATGAGCAGTTTCATTTAATGGAAGTCATGTAAGCCCCACAAATGTCCTTTGTGGCACGTAAGAGGAGGAAAAGGCTGTAGATATTGTCTACGTAGACTTCCTAAAAGCATTTGACACTGTTTCCCATAGAATTCTCAAGGAAAAACTGGATGCTCGCAGTCTGGATGAGTGTGCGATCTGCTGGATCAAGCACTGGCTGGACAGATGGGCCCAAAGAGTGGTGGTCAATGGAGTTAAATCCAGCTGGTGGCTGGTCACAAGTGGTGTTCCTCAGGGCTCAGTGTTGGAACCATTTCTGTTTAACATCTTTATTGATGATCTTGATAAGGACATAGAGTGTGTATCATCAGTAAATTCACAGATGACACCAAGTTAGGCGGGAGTGTTGATCTGCATAAGGATAAGAAGGCTCTACAGAGAGACTGGGATAGATCAGATCAATGGGCCAATGTTAACGGTATGAGCTTCAACAAGGCCAAGTGCCAGGTCCTGCACTTGGGCCACAACAACCCCCTGCAACACCACAGGCTGGGGGGAAGTGTGGTTGGAAAGCTGCCTGGTAGAGAAGGACCTGGGGGTTCTAACTGACAAGTGGCTGATTATGAGCCAGCAATGTGACCAGGTGGCCAAGAAAGCCAAGGGCATCCTGCCTTGTATTAGAAATGGTGTGACCAGCAGAAGTCGGGAGGTGATTGTCCCCCTGTACTCAGCACTGGTGAGGCCGCACCTTGAGTACTGTGTCCAGTTTTGGGCACCTCAATACAAGAGAGATATTGAGGTGCTGCAGTGAGTGCAGAGGAGGGCAACAAAGCTGGTGAAGGGCCTGGAGAATAAATCTTATGAAGAGAGATTGAAGGAGCTGGAACTGTTTAGTTTGAGGAAGAGGATGCTAAGGGGAGACCTCATCACTCTCTACACTACTTAAAAGGACATAGTAGAGAGGTTGGTGCTGGTCTCTTCTCAGAGGTAATTGGCAATAGAACAAGAGGGAATAGATTCAAACTGCAGCAGGGTAGGCTTAGACCAGACATTAGGGAAAAAAATTTCACAGAAAGAGTAGTCAGACACTGGAATAGGCTGCCCAGGGAGGTGGTTGAGTCACCATCCCTGGATGTGTTTAAGGGTCATTTAGATGTGGTGTTGAGGGACATGGTTTAGGGGTGAACTTTGTAGAGTACGGTTAATGTTTGGACTTGATGATCCCAAGGGTCTTTTCCAACCTGAATGATTCTATATAGCCAAGTGTACCAACCTGACTTAATCACCTTTGTTA
Source organism: Chloroceryle amazona (assembly GCA_027560015.1). Classification (NCBI taxonomy): domain Eukaryota; kingdom Metazoa; phylum Chordata; class Aves; order Coraciiformes; family Cerylidae; genus Chloroceryle; species Chloroceryle amazona. Next base: position 1,562 of record JANHFX010029348.1, on the reverse strand, counting down.
CCTAAAAACATCACTCAAGGCTTATTTTCAAAGTACAGTAAACCATCACTGCAATGACTAAAAAGTCATAATCAAGTATTTGCATACAATCATGGTTAAAGTATTATGTTCTTATGCTGCGTTTCCTTTATAACTGCTATGCTCATCTGCCCAAGTACACTGGCTGTAATTCCTTCCAAAAAGACCATCAAGATACATTACATAAAACCTTTCAATTCATAATGTGAAGAGTTATTTACCCATGTGCCTGACATGCTGTCCAATCAGCTTGCCTTTCGTAAGAGACGTCACTCTGATGCTATTGTCCCAGTGTCCTCCACTAAAGAGCAGTTTTGCATCGTGGGATACTGCAAACAACTTAGAGGTGATCTCCAGTCCTGGTGCAAAAGGACCACTCAAGTTGCGTTGTGTTCTGTAGGCAAATGATTGGCAGTTAAGAGTAACCTTAGCTGAAATCCTTAAAAATTAATAAGCTATTCCATATATAGAAGAGACTATATTAAAAAAAAAAAGGGGGGGGGTGGAAATTCTGCCCCCCTGATATCCTTGGCAGAACTCTCACTGCCATTAGAAAATGGAAGCAAGATTTCTCCTTTGGTCTTTTCAGTCTTCTATGCGGCTTGATTCTGTAAGGCTAACTCATGTCCCTAGCATTATAACATTAAAGAAAAAAATTAATCTTTGAAAAAACAAAGAAACAAACCACCACTTACACCTGCTCCGTAGTATAAGAAAGTATGAAAACTGCCCATCTCAAATTTCAAGAAGAGCATTTATGATTAATAATTAGAAAAAAATTAGAAGTAGCTCTAAGAAGGAAGAACCTTGAAATGTCACTTACATAACTGTACTGGAACAGTATTACAAGTTAGAGATAATATTACTGAACATCAGAAGGTGCATTCTTAGGTGAAAACTCAGCCAATGAAAACAGTACAATCCACTGATTGTTGAATAATTACTATACTGTAAGTGCTGTAGGTGCATCCATCTGCACTTCTCATTATTTTGCTTACTTGGGATTGGTCACTGTGGTATCTCTGATGAATGTAAAATAGTTGGAGATATTTTTATCGTAAGGTAGCCAACCATGAGTTCCAATAATGCAGTTCAGACTTGCTGTTACCTAAAATTTTGATAGAAAAAGAACCCAAACAGACAAACAAACAAGCAAAAAAGGTGAAACCCAGAGGCATATTTCCTGCTTGCCTTTGATGGTGACAGAGCTTGCATAAAATCCAGAATAGGCTTCTTGAGAATTTAAAAAAACAAAACAAAACAAAACAAAAAACACCAACAACAAAAACACAAAACAAAACAAAAAACAAACAAAACACACACACCTCTCCTGTCACAATTTAAAAAAAAAAAAAAAGCGCTCCATCGTGGATGAGTTAATTCACATTACACATTATCAAATCAGAATTGTGTCTGTTCTGGATAGGGCAGAGAAGTTTAGGGCAGGACAGGAGGGAGGGAAGGCAGGGAGGGAGGGCGGGGGGGGAAGGCGGGGGGGGAAGCCGGGGGGGGAGGGGGGGGGGGCGAGGCGGGGGGGGAAGACG
>JANHFX010029346.1:0-13734 GCA_027560015.1 Chloroceryle amazona | reverse complement strand
GGCCTTTGTAAACAGGGTCTCTGCAGTCCTTTTATAAGCTCCCTTCAGGTACTGGAAGGTGGCTATTAGGTCTTCCCATGAACCTTCTCTTCTCAAGGCTGAACAATCCAGCTCCCTCAACCTGTCCTTGTAGGAGAGGTGCTCCAGCCCCCCGATCATCCTTCTGGCCCTCCCACTCCCTCAGGTCCATGTCCTTCCTGTGCTGAGGGCTCCAGAGCTGGATGCAGTAATGCCTGAGATTTCAGGGTTATGATAGATATTGACAGTGAAAATACCCGACCATTGTGAACCAACCAGCAGGATGGAAATGGAGACTATACACAGAAAAAAAGGTAGCATGCAGCATTCCTCGAGTCCTAAATTCATGAGTGAACATTATTTGACCATTAAGGCAACTAGTAACATCTATAAGAATATTTATTGTTGAAAAAGGAGGAATTCAGAGTGAATAGAAAAAAAAAAAAAGAATGGACTAATAAGGAAAATAAAGGCACATACTTTGCAAAAAATGAAAATTGCAAACAGCAAATGGTTGATTGCTATATATTTTTTAAATTAAGTTCCAAGCTTTTCTAACATAGCCTGTACAAGTCTATGGAATGGGCAAAAATAATCTACTATGTATTATTCATTCTGTAAGCTATCAAAAGAACATAGGAAATGGTTTGTTATTTTCCATTTTCTTGGATTGTCCTATACATCATAGTTATTTTACCTTTCCCTAGTTTGAACTCACAGATTTTTCATGAAATAAAAGAATTTTAAAAGCTTTGTCTGAAAGCACAGATAAGCAGTCTGTAAAGCTGAGTTAAATGTAAAATTAAAAGTCCAGTGAGAAACCCCTGATGAACTATACTAGAATGAAAAGTTTGGTTCCATTAATGGAGTGTATCTTACCATGAATAAGTACTTGAAAAAATAAAATTGAAAAAAATCTTTGTGAGTAGTAGCTTAAAAACTTCATACTTGATTGCTCTGGATACTTACGCAGTCAAAGTACTATTGTTTGCAATAATACTGCTCATATAGCTAACTGTAAATAATATGCTATATACCTTATTAAATTAATCTACTTTTTTTGGATATACATACAAAAATATTAAAATTCAGCCTGTAAAAGTTCAAGAACTTCGGTCAGTAAGAGGCCTTCAGTAATACTGACAGGTTAAGTTTAATGTGTGTGAGAGTGTGTTTGAAAACAAAGTAAAAGGTAAGTTAGGACTATACCTGCCAGGTTTTTAAGTTTAGAAATGAACTATCTGAAAGCTATTATTCCTTTCTATGCTTTTGTCTGTTTCTAGTTATTACTGGCTATCAAAAAAATCTGATAGCTGTCACTGAGAGACCATCATCTATTCATGTTGATTTCTGTTCTTAGTGTTTGCAGGACAATTGAGAAAAATTTGAGGACAAACACAACTAGGTCCCTGAAAGTAAAACTTACATACAGCTTTCTTTAGAAGTTCATATCCTGACAGAAGTATGAAGGTAAAGAAATACTTTACTGTAGCCTTGTTAGTTGTGTACATAGTAAGGTTTATGCCAGAGTATCAAATCTCTCTGTTCATTGACTCTATACATCACTTAGGTATACTATGTAGAAATCACAGCAGTGATGTATGGAATTATATCTGAAAGGTAGAGCTGTGAAATGGAAATGTAGCTGTGGTAAGGTTTTGCCAGAACCCCACTAACCCTAATTTCTCTGTGAAGCAATTCTATTCATGTTGTAGCCTGCAGCTAAATAAAGGACAAGCTAAGAATCAAGAAAAAGGACATACGACAGGACCTTCATTTCAGAGTCTGAATTCTAATTTCAAAAATGTCAAAGCAAATGGAAAGTGATTTTTATTTAAATAGAACCATGGCTTTGGCTAAAGATCTCACAGAGTGAATATAGGAATAGAATTACAAATAACCAGGCAAGGAGGACAATATGGGGTGAAAAAAAAAAAAAAAAGCCAGCAGTGCATACTACCAAAAGGTACTGCAAATTACTGCATAATTGTTTCAACATTAGGTTATGATTTTATCAAAGCATGTAATGAGCTTTCTAAGAGACAATCTGTAGCTTCAGCAAAATAAATTATCCTGAAATCGTGTAACTGTAGTGCTGTGGCAGGTCAGACTAAATGACCAAAGTAATCCCTCCTGACACTAAGATCTATGTTCAGTAACACTATAGTGGTGCTATTAGACACCCTTTAAGAGCGAGCACCTGGTTTAAAATGTTACACTCTAGAGTATTATATAAGCAAGAAAAATCAAACTAAGTTAATTCATAATGGCTGACCACCTACAGAGAGCAGCAAGGGAACATGTGTAATAAGTGCTTAGATATGTTGTGCTTTGTCACAGGCCCTTGTGCTAGTCATTGACAGCGAGACATGTCATGAACAACTTTGCTGTGCTGTAAAATGCCAGACTTCTAAAGTTATCAGGGGACTGCAGTCAGATAATGCACAACTTAGAGCAGGGTTTGAAAACTCAGGCCATATTAAGAATCTTCACCCAAGATTCAAAAGATTTGATCTAAAATAATAACTAAAGTGAAATTAGAAAATATATAAGCCATACCAATTGTTAAAGCAGTCTTCACAGGATGCCAAAACTGAAACAGAAAGGTATCACTTTCAATACTTTCAGTATTACACTGATAATCTTTTCAAAATACAAATTTGACTGCCATAATTTGATGCCATAAAGATATGAAAGACAACAGATGGACATATAGATATATTTAAAATATATATATTGAAAATATAATCTCTGGTCAGCTGGCAATGAAATAAATGTTTAGAAAAGAACAATTCAAATGGTAGAAGAAAGACAAAATGCAATTTTACTATTCAATTTATTAAAAAATTACTAGGAACCTAAAAGATATGCTTGCAGACTAGATTATTTTATCTGCACAAATATCAGGTAAAGGGTGGATGCTTGAGCAGAATGAAAACATTCATAATTAGAAATGGTGAGATTTACGTATTAAAATTAAAATATTCTGAACAATGAGATACTTTACTGTATTTGTCTTCCCCAGGCATTTGGAAAATTCCCATTGCTTCATATGTTTAACTTTATAGTGGACATAAGTAGTTGTGACAGGAGAATGAATGAAAAGAACTAACAGGCTTTTTCCACTTATCATATCTAGGGTTAGAAATTACTCTCACTGCTCTACAGTCTAATTAAAGGTCACTAGAATTGTACAGGTGTAAGAAAAATAATGAATCCTACATTAAGAACTGTGAGAAGTTGACATGAGAAATGTATTGAGAAATTATAGGAACTCCTCACTACTAGATGATTGAATCTAACACATGATGTATAAGTCAGATATATACAGTCATTCACATGGACGGGAAGGCCTCGCTGATACATATCAGTGTTTGATAGTGTACAGATAAATCAAATTTTCTATTGAGTGATTTACAGTTGCATGGAGAAGCTGAGAAAGGTTGTTAGACTTATGAAAGTTAAAGGTTGTGGATCAATTGGATCAATGACAAGCACTTACATTTACAGAAAATTTCTTGATAAGTAGTAGTAAGCTTTGTTTATTCTCATTGAAAAGTGCTGGGTTTGGAGTGAAATTTAATATCTTATCTGAGTTGAGACAAGTTCTTGTGACTGAAACCAGTGCTAAGGCCAGAGCTCTGGAAATTATTTGATTAAATGTTCTGATTTCTAAAAAAGGTCAGGTATACAAATATTGTTTGAAAACTTATTTTTAAAAAATGAGGAAAAATTTTGAAAGAATATTTTAAATTATATTGCAGTTTAGAATTGTATCCTATTCCTTATTTTTCAGTAAAATAAAATATTTTTGATAACATTTTCTTCTTTTTGTATTATTCTGTTCTATTCTTTTGAAGCAATAGAAATACCATTTTTTCTTAAAACTTGTTATGCACAATACTTCTGAACTGCACAAAAAATATTAGTCATAGAAGCCTCTCGCTTACATATCTTCAGTTGCCATAATACATATTTATTCATCTTGGATATTACTATGGCCATTTTTCAGAAGACATGAAGTCACAGCAAGTTCCCTATGATCAGTTGTTAAGTTTAGTGACAGAGGAAGGCTTAGAGTTCTCTGTGATAAGAATTGCCAAATATCTATTTTTGTACAGGAACATTTGGATATGTTCAGGCACGACAATAAAAATACAAATTTCTTGAGACACTCTTCTTAAGACAGATCACTGTTCTTCAACTCAGTCCTTGAAAGTCTACTGCATGAGTGAACATGTGTTTCAGCAATTGTTCTCAAAAGCTATTCTGACATTGATTTTGTCTTTATTAAACAACACAGGGGTGACTTAATTGGTTGTTTCAGAGACTCAGATCCTCTCAACTCCATTTGTGTCATTGACAGAAATAGTCAGAGTTATACAGAGTCACTGAAAAAATAATAAGAACACTGCTGCAATTTTTTTTTTTTAATTTGTTTAATTTATTAGAAAATGAGAGGAGAATAATGCGGCAGAAGATGAAAACCCTTTCATCCTTGATTAGAACAACTAACTGTTGTGATTATAGGTACTGCTGGCATTTTGGCTATTTTCCACTGCAAGATGAATAAAAAATTCTTCAACATCAATACTTTAATGGGAATTCAAGGGGATGTTAGAAATTCAGAATTAAGATCGAGGGCAATAAGATTTCCACTGAAAACAAAATGAGGTTAGATGATATTGTTCATCTGATTCACATTGAGAAGACTAATAGCACTGCAACATTTCAAAGTCTGAGCAAGTGTCCCAGTTTATATATGTGGCATATGGGTCCGATAGGGAACTCCCAATTGCACAAGAAAGCTTGATATTTCTTCCACTTTGTGCTGCTTGCATCTGGATTGTGGGTAAAATTTAAAATGTTTTCCTAGATTAAAAGAATAATACAATGAGAACAGTAATTTATAGAGTGATTTACCACTGCAGGACAAATCTTTTTGTTCTGGTGACCACAGGAAGTATGAATTAAATAGAAGATAAGCTAATGAAAGCACAAACCCAACCCCTGGCATTTTTCATTATTGTTTTTTTTAATCCTTAGAAAATACATTTCTTCAGAATAAACACAAACAAGTTTCACTTTCTGTGATGTGAAAGGCAAAACTGAGTAATCTGATCAAATTAACATTCAGAAACTTGTTGAGCTTTGCTTTACTTTACAAATGTAGATTGGCTAAAGAAACACCAGGGACTAAGGAAACACCTGCAAAAATGAATCAGTGTGCTGTGTGTGTATATGTAGATAGCTATTTGACACATTGCATCACTGAGATATAAATAAGACAGATAACCTAATTAGATTTTTTTTTTTCCACATAAAAGCTGTGTTTTCTCCTTTGCACCTGGCTTTGAGTAGTTACAGTTGCAGTCAAGTCATGTTTTCAAGTTTTGCCTCATAACCACAAGAACTTTAATTTTTAATACACCTATTCTTTTGACTCCAAGACCTAGACTTAAAAAAAATTATGAGAGACTTCATGACTGGAATCTGCCAGGAGCAGAGAAGAAGCAGAGAGGTAGCATAGTTTCACCAAGACTTCTGTTCTTTGCTCTTAGTAAATTATTGCTAAAATAATTGCTATTTTAATAGCTGAACGTTTTAAATCATGTTACCTGTGAAGAAAGTGGCCACACTGCACTATACAGTAGAATGCAAGATGGTATGTGGAAGCATAAATTCCCTTTAGGCCAATTAGCCCTTCATAAGCAAGACAGGATGATTTAGAGAACTGCTATTGTCATGCAGAGTTGAGTGGTTCTCAGGGTTTGTATATGGAAGACCATGAAATGCAAGGATGCTTAGTGGCACAGCTGAACAGCATTAATCTCAGTGTCTTTGTGGGTGTGTCTACATGCATCCTTTAGTCTGAATTAAGACTGTTCTGAAGTGAATCTCACTACTGTTTCCAGCTACTGTTATTTGGTTCAAAATGCTTTTTAAAATGTAAATAATCATAGCATTTTTTACTCATTTATACCATTTTCTATGACTCATTGTACTTCCATTTGTAGCTCTGCTGTATTCTGCCACACTACAGTATAGGAATATTTTGCAGTCATATACATGGATTTAAAATAAGATTTTTATTCCACTGTTGACAGAAGTCCAAATTAAGAAAAACTTTTCTCTGAGTTCAGTACTGCTGTTAACTACAGATTGTAGTAGTTTGGGTAGATTGGGTAGTTTCTGCTGATCTTTTGGTAGCTTACTAATACTTCCAGTGGGCAGGCACTAAGACATACCATAAGGATTCCTCATTGGAAATACTTCCATTTTGTTAATCAGTCCTAGCTAAATATAATACACTAGACATAATACATTAAAAGCATCAGTGAAATATTTAGAAGATATTTAATAATATAATTTGGCATTTTCAGAACATTTTATATCCTGTCTTCTCAGCAAAGTGAAGACCTCAGTTCAGAGGTTCAGAAGGGGAATAAAACCTTTCTTCTATTACTAAGGAGTCCAGTGACCACTGCAGTCATCCAATTTTCATTCATTGCACATTTGAGCTCATATCTTTGTTTTCCCTAAGGTACTGAACTCTACAGGAGGGTACACTAACCACCTTATTATGAGGTGTTCTAAATTGGATTGATCTCAGTCTCTTGTTGCTACTTCATCATAACAAGTCAGAAAAAAATATTTTTTGACTGAACAACATGCATTGTTAAACCTTGAACTGGGAAGTTTTGCATTTACTTTATTTAGGAATAAATAAAAAATATATATAAATAGGTATAAAACCGAAAAAGTTTGTTGAGGGAGACTATTTTGTTTGTTTCTATTACAGTTCTTTTATTCATCTGCTAAGCTAAAACAAAGAAAAAAGTGAATGTTTTTATAATATAATCTTAACCTGTATTCTGGGCTCCCTTCTTTGAGCTCTAATGACCTTTGCTTGGGTCTTATCACTGGATAAGACTAATCCCTACTGAGGGAGTATAACACAGCCTCTGACATTTGCACCATTGTTCTGTGACACATCAGCATTTATAATATACATAACAGAATATTTTGTGGTGTGCTGTGAGTCTCTGTGTTATTTTTGTGCTGGCAGTTGTTCTTTTTTCCTTAACTCCATGATATGCAGGAGATCCCCAGAAACTATTGCTCTTCTAAAAACTATGTCACTGTTAAAGCACTTACAATAAACTGAACAGCAAAATGCTATACTAGCTCTAAGTATGCGCACCAGGGTTCCTTGAGCAATCAAACTTGTTGAAATTAAAGGTCAAGAGATCAGGATTGTAACTTTAAGCAACCCTGGGGAAGGTAACAATCTTCCACCTTTGTTGTATTATGCAAGCTGCCCATGATCACAGAACGTGAAAAACAGCTATCAGATCACAGGATCTTTTCAGAGCTAGAAGCACCTGCAGTGAGGAACAAAAGAATTCACAAAGCTCTTCTTTCATAAGGGAGGCTAACTGGTAGTTCATTGTGCTACACTTTGGTAAATGTGTGCACAGTAATATCCAGCAGAAGACAAAATTATGGACACTAAAATTTTGTATTGAATTCTTTTCCTTCATTCAGGTTGTAACAAATTAATGTACTGAAAAAAAAAGAAAAGAAAAAAAGAAAAGGGAAAAAAAAAAACAAACCAAAACCCCAAACTTGAACAACAAAAAAACAAACCAAACCAAAATAAAAAATCCAGAACATTGAAAGAATTTTTCATTTTAGAATCAGCATTTGTTAAGGAACAGGTAGTGAGCTAAGAATGACCGAGTAAAATAAAAGGCAAAAATGTGCTAGCTATCATTTTGGAATCAGGGATGAAAAACTCAAATTATTTTATGTCCAAAATGTGTACTTTGATGTTCCTAATCCTGTCTGATTATAGAGTACACACAGGGTCATACTTGGGCATAGTGAGAACTGGGTGTGCACAGACTGTCTAATGGTGTTGTTGAGAGTAACCAACACCATTTGCTGAGATCCTTAGGCTAAATCTGTGTTGTATGTAATGCAGTTGATTCTACAAGCAATATATACTCCTTAGTTATACTGTTGCCTACATTAGCTTTTTAGTTTTAATCAGAACTGTACTTTTCACTCAGCTCTCCTGATAATCCTACTTACTGCCTGTTATTGCACATATAAATTAGTATAGGCTCAGAGGTCACAACCTGGTTCCTCTCCAATGAAATGAAACCAGAAGATGTGCTCCACAAGTGCACTTAAATGCTCTCTGCTAATAGACATCAGTCCCTGGAAACAGAATAGAATAAAATTAAATTAAATTCATCCAAGTGTGTACAGTATGCATATCGAATCTCCAGTATTACCTGCTTTGTTCAACATGCACTGCTAATATAGACTCAATGTTTGCATTCACAACTTCTCCATGCAGTCTGCATTGTCCAGTGTTTCTCCTTAAAAGGCAAGGGCATGCGAAGCTCAGACTACTTACATATCTCATCAGCTTTTTTGCATGATGAAATCATGGTTCATTTATTTATCCACCCGATACCAGTCATATCAGAGAACTCAGTGTAAATGGACAGGACAGTGGTGCACCAGCATGAACATCACAAATAGCACAATTTGAAACACATGCCCAAAAAGCTTCACACACCCAGGATTTCTCCCATCATCATCCCCAAAGACCACTGAAACACTTTCTTAAGTATAGGCTTATCTAAACTACTTGAAATTATGTATGACAATGGGTCATGTCTGTGCTTGAAATTCAACATAGAGAATCTTTAGTTTGTGGCAAAGCATATGAATTATATATGTAATTCTATTAAATATATATGGTGCACCCAGTCTACACATACCATTATCATATTATTATTTTGTTTTTCAAAAAAATCAAAATGTGATCAAACTGAATAACCAAACATCAAACTGAACATTCAACATCAAACTGAGAATCCAAACCCACCAGAACAAGGTCATGTTAGAGATCCAGACTCAGAGGAGGTGACTCCGTCACAAGATATATAGGAGTAACTGGTACAAGTACTGGAGCACAAAATACAGGATTTATTGCATTAAGACGGTTCTTTGGAACTGTATGTGACACATGGTCACTGAAGAATTATGTAATATACTATTAAGGTCAAAGGTGTGAACTGCAGGTTGATTTCACATGTCAGGCTTTCCCCTCACTGAAATAATGCAAGCCCTGTTTATATGTCCTACAAAAATATATAAAGACAGTGTGTGTTAAGTGACAACTGAACAGTTCTGATACCGAGTGAAACTTAGTTTCAAATGATTCCCACATGTCCACTGGCCCAGGAGATTTGGGTTTCATGCTTTCAGCTATCTGTCCCATTTTCTGCCCATCCAAGACCATAGACAAAGTCAGTGTGTGGTCATCAAAAAATGCTCATATATGGAGCTTACTATTGTAGGAAATAGAAGTTTTTACTTTCAGTGAATAGACTGAAAGGAACCCAGGTAATTTTAGGTTCTTTTTTATTTCTCACTACAGGACTCTTATACACAACTTGACTTAATACTCTCATTTTTTCTTCTAGCCCTACTCTCCCAGAAAAGGCAAGGCTATTATTTCACACCATATAGGTGCCACTACTAATATTATCTTCACTTCTTAAAGTTCATTTTAGAAACCATATTGTATTTTTAAAGACTTTTATAGGATTATATCCGTGGCATTACATTTCTTTATGTGGGTTTGTTCTGTTGGAATGGATGCTGCTTCTAGAACATGGAAGGGAAAAGAGACTAGCTAACTGTCCTGTAAATATCTGTTCCATTTGAGGACAAACCAGGTTCAGTATCTTGACCTGAGAATAGACATCAGTCCTCTCCTTAGCTTTGTATCTCACTCCCGGTCTGTTACAGCAGCCCTGTTAATGATCTGAACACATCACTGATACTTCTCTGTGGAAGTAGAGAAAAGGACATGATAAAGCGTGAAGAACAGGAATGATAACATGGTAAAAATTCAATACAGAAAAAAAACCCAACAAAATAAAATAGAAGCCCATGAAGACAAAAAGCCAACATCTAGGAAACCTACACTGCTATACAGAAAGCATTACACAAAATAGAACTGACAGGTTGAACTACAACTGGCTGTTCCTTTCCTAAAAAATATTTTATTCACCAAACCTTCAAATTAACTCATGATGCTATACTCCTTCTTTTATGAAGTTGTATAGATTTCTCAAATATACCAGATTATAGTTTAATTCATACAGGAAAAGGAATGGTGTAATCACATTGTATTTTAGTTTGGGTAAGATACATCATTGAAGAAAACCTCCTCATTGTAACTACTTCCCATGTTTTAGTTTCATCACAATGTAATCTTCTAGTATAGGAACTGAATTTCATTTCAAAGAAACTGCACAAGAAGATGCAATCAAGAAGGTTATGCAATACATCTAACATTAATGAGTGTTCAGTTTTCAGGACCTGTCTATTGCCAGTCCAAAGTAAAACCTGCTGAAATACATCTGGTGTGGACAAGACTTTATGCTTATGCTCCTATGGTACCTCATTTTTGGCTAATGTAGACATCAGCAATAAAGCTTTCATACTACATCTCAGAAAAATGGCCTGATTGGTAGTTTTAACTATGTCAAAAAATAGCTGAGTCAGTTTTTGAAGTTTTTTTTCTTATCTTCAGGGAAAATAAAACCTGCCAGTAAGTACCAAAAATAACAAAGTCAGTTTAGGAGAAGGGTATTTTGATAGGAAATGGCCATTTGAACTTAGGGACTTATATGGAAACCATTTTTCCATTTCAGTTGCTCCTGTTGTTACCATTCTGCCACAAGCTAGTAGATAACGAATGGCATGTAGCATTTAGAAAGTGTTTACTCATTCAGAAAAAAACAAGAAAATTCATAAAATGTCTGGAAAAGTAGGGTAGTTGTGATGGTGTACAAATGAATTCAGAGAATGTAAGTTATTTACTGGCATTTGGAAAGACTAAGTTGTGGAAATAAGTCAATCTAAGAAAAATCTGTGATGTATACATACTATATAACAAATATATTCAAGCTTCAGGTCATGAAACAAATTTGCAAAAATTCATATATCCCCACAGAAGTCAGTTTTTATGCTGTGAACCTGTGAAAAAAAATTGCCTAAATATCACAAGAAGTTGTGACTGTTATTTTTTGCAAGATATCCACATATTAAGGGCAATTCATAACAAATGTCAATGTATCTAACTTAAAAATTCTCTAATTAATTCTTGGTTTTATTACTCTCCACTCTATAAAATGATGTAAGTGTAGCACACAGCCTTATATATGCATTTATACCAGTCAGGCATGCAACCCATAAAGTTAACATAATTATTGACTTTAAATTTCCTTCCTGGAAAATGCAGGATAAATTTGAAACCCCAATGAAAAGATAGCTCTGATTACTGAGGAGAAAGCCTAACATCCAGACTGTCACTAAGGCTTCAGAATCTGGAACACTTGAACAGAAAGGACCTGTACTGACTGCACTGCTTTATCCATATCTTAGGGCCATAATTAACAGCATACTTTATTTTCACCCCACACAGTTTTCTGTGGCCAAGGAAATGACATCATAAAATGTTCAGTGTGTGTCAACCTAATTCAGTTTCAGATCAGAGAGATAATCAAGTCCTATTTCACAATGTAAAAAAAAATAAAAATCTAGCGAAGCTTTTGCATGTAAACATGCAGAGCCAAAGGCATATACTTTCTTTTGGTACCTCTTGATGATACAGGATAAAAGACCTCTTTATGTCTCAGTAATGGTGATCTTGAGTCACTAAAAATAATTGGAAAACACTGAAAAGGATAACAGGACAACTAAAGGCACAATTTTAGGTCATACTTCCAAGACTAGAAGAAAATAACAACTCACTATATAGAAAATGCATATGTGTAATTTCTTTTTTCATATAATAGAACTTTGTATATATGTTAATAGAAGAGTACAGAAATACTGTTTAAAAACAGCAAAGTGAGATTTATGGATAATAAATGGGACTGTGAATCAAGAGATCTAGTTTCCATATCTACCTTTTCCATACATTTCTGCCATAAACTTGGGCAAAACATATTCCAACTACACTTGATTCAGCTTTTCTAACCATAAAATAGAAATGAGACTTTCTTACCTCATTGGAATGAGGTCATGGTCATTTTGCTACTGTTTGTTGCACATATTTCAGAAGCCAGGCATCTGTATATAAACTCAAGTATTATTTCATAAGGGGAACATGATACAATCGCCCTGAGTACATCTGAGAGGATGAGAAAAATCACTGTATTGCTCACACCTCTACGACATCTTTTCTCTCATTCTTTTCCATTTGAATGAAGCTTCTGTTATTATTCTGTTCACCATCTTAACAGATGGAAATTTTAAGCTACACTCATCTCAAATAGTATACTTACATAAAATTAAAAGTGTGCATCTTTAAATTATTTGTTTCTTTAGGAAACCTTTCCATGTTTTTTTTTTCTTATTCTCTTAAATTCATCAATTGCCAACATAATTACCTAAATCGAAAGTAGCTTAAACTTGACATAAGGAAATGTGATTCAGATAAGGAAACCCTGCATAATTAACCTGTCAATTGTTTTTACATGCTGTATGATTGACTATCTCATAATAGTATTTAAACATTTTTCATCATAACTGTTGGTTAAAAGATTACATGGTACATTTATATCCATTAAGGACTTTCTAAGAACTTATGCTAGGATAGGCAGACTACTACCAAATTCCACCCCACAGATATCCATAAATGCATAGGAACTTTTTCAATCCATTACACATTTTCAGCTCTGTAAGTAAAGGGTTGATCTCACATATTAACCAAGGTTAATGAATATCACTTCACTATCTTCATTATCAACTCTTTTCTCAAGCTCAGATCAGCATAAGTCAAAGATAAACTGCCAAACAGTGTATGTAGGCATGATATATAGAAACTTAATACAAGTATCAAAAAATAGATCTCAGTTCTATCAGTTCACATAATACTCTGCTTACAGACTGAGTGCAGTAGGGAAGAAAAACATAGAATCATAGAATGATGGGGGCTGGAAGGGACCTCTGGACATCATCAAGTCCAACCCCCCTTCCAAAGAAGGATCACCTAGGGCAGGCCCCACAGGAACAGAAGCAGGTGGGTCTTGGAAGTCTCTACAGAAGGAGACTACACAACCTTTCTGAGCAGCCTGTTCCAGTGCTCTGTTACTCTCACAGTGAAGAAGTTTTTCTTCATGTTGAGGTGGAACTTCCTGTGTTTCACCTGGCTACCATTACCTCTCGTCCTATCACAGGGAAACACTGAAAAGAGACAGGACACTCCTCTTTGACACCCACCCTTCAGATATTTGTAAACATTAATAAAATCCCCTCTCAGTCTTCTGTTTTTCAGGTTAAACAGTCCCAGGGCTCTCAGCCTTTTCTGATAAGAGAGATGTTCCAGTCTCATCATCATCTTTGTATCTCTCTGTTGATCTCTCTCTAGTAATTCCCCGTCCCTCTTGAACTGTGGAGAAGACAACTAAACACAATACTCCAGATGTGGTCTCACTAGTGCAGAGTAGAGGTGGAAGAGAACCTTCCTTGACACGATGGCCACGCTCTTCTTTATGCACCCCAGGATACCATTGGCCTTCCTGGACACAAGGGCTAGAGTCCTCAGCACAGGAAGGACATGGACCTGATGGAGCGTGTCAAGAGGAGGGCCATGAAGATGATCAGAGGGCTGGAGCA